>KK116023.1:96906-125953 GCA_000611955.2 Stegodyphus mimosarum
CGGGGGGGGGGAGGACGTGCCAGTTCTATATCTAATTCAAACTGCTCTTTTCCTGTCTCGAAGCACGACATAGGTATATGTTAGATTTATGTATAGCATTGTTCTGATATAGCATTTTAACACAGAATCGAACTTTTTCTGAAATGACATGCCAATGGTTTTCAGTATTACTTCATTCTACGATTCGAAATATGCCTAAATATTAAATGTTGTAAAATTTGCTGTGGAATTTACGGAGAAATTCAAAAATCTATCTTAGCGCGTATTTTTTCAGTTTACGTGAAGAATAATTCACTTGGCGAAGTTCTTAATTTATAATAAACTATTTTCCTTTTCCCTTTTCCCATTGCACACGAGTTAAAAAAACATTCATATTTTCAAATAATTTTAACAATGTCCGTAAACCACATTTGACGTTATTATCACTTATAAAAAATATGCCAAATTTTAAAACGAGCCAATATGTAAATTCCCATATATCTTACGAAATTTTGGATAAAAAACTCTTAATTTTTGCAGGTATGCTTAGAAATAAATCTTCTTTAAGATTATAGTACACATTTTATAATTCAAAATGTTTCTCGCAAAATTTATAAAAATTATTTAAAAATAGAAATTTTAAAAATAAATCGTAAAAAATGGCAAAATTTTATTTGAAATGATCCTAAATTTGGAATTCTGGAAGAAGGAATCGAGTAAGTTTAATAAAAAAGTTATTAATACTACGAATTTTGCATTTGGTTAGATATTTTTAATAGAATTATAATTAAAATTATTTTAATTCCTAGTGCAATGCAGCGCGTGACATAATTTAAGGGAAATTTAATTTGAGTCGTAAAATTCAAATATGGAAAACAAATTGGCATGTCATTTTAGAAAATTCATATTTTGTGTCAAAATATCTATATTAGAACAATGCTATATATGAATGTAATTCATATCCTAAGTCACGCTTTCGAGACATGGAAAACGCAATTTGAATTTCGTCAAACGGCCCAGTAGAAGGGGAGATATAGAACTATCCTTTTTTTATGTGCAGTGTACGTATATATCTGGCATAACTCAAAAATGATTAGCTTAGAACTTTGAAATTTTGTATATGAGACTGCTGTAACATCTAGGTAGTTGTGAAACTCTCCTTTTTTATTGCACTCATCAGCAGCTGAGCTTTAAAGTGGCTGAACATTGATAGTTCTGTCCGAAGTTCGAATCTCGCGAGAATGCTGACTTCATGGGCTTATATAGTATGTATAATTGTTATTGCTCATGTTTTGGCAATGTGAAATTTTTAATAATTTTATTTTTAACAAATAATGAAATAAAGATAGATGAAGTTAGAGTCCCGTACGATAAAAATAGACCGGTATAATTAATTTCAAAATTTGCACTTTTTGATGCCATTTTCAACTGTCCTTGAGTGATCAGTCAATTTAGTAAGAATACTTCGAGGAAATAAGTTTAAATGAAATGTAGGAAGAAATGTGCATAATTGAGACATAAAAATTGTTCAAAATCATTTTTATTTCTTGCCTTTGCTATATACAGAGATGATGATAAAAATCTTACATTCTAGGAAATTTTGCCGGTGTTAAAAATGTTCTGCACTAGAACACAGTGTATTTTATTTATATCTCTGACGCATTGCTTTATGTACTCAGAAACATTGAATGCATGTATGATGCACAATTTTGAAATCAAGAAAACAAATTTCGTTGAACATAGTATGGAATTAAGTGAATTAGAAGAGGATAAAATGGCGAAGGTAAAAGTTTACTCTCATGAAAGAAAGAATTAGTCTTTAAATTTTTAATTAATATTCTTTATAAATTTACAAAATAGCATTGCCTATATTATTAAAAATATTTATTCGGAATTATTGATAAAAAGGAAAACAAATGAATTTCCCCTGAAAAATCCCCAGTAAAAGCTTTTTTATAGAAGTTTGAGATTAAATATAATGTTGCAATTCATTGAAAGTAATAAGAAAGTGCTAAAACCACATTTGGCTTTATTATAGCGTATAACAAATGTGCCACATTTCAAACGCGCCGGTATTCACATATATTCTGAGAAATTTTGAATATAAAACAGCCATGCCGGGAAAATGCATTTGCTTTAAGATGATGGTAAAAATTTTAAAATGGGGAAATTTATAAAATAAAATAAAATTAAAAAAAAAAACAAAAAAAAAATAACAAAAAAAATCTGAAAGCTTTCAGATTTTAAATTACGCCTAAGGGAGCGTTTCTTAACATTTTGTGTGTTACTTTCATTTATTAAATATCATGTTTTTAAAATCACTTAAAATTCAGTTAAACAACAAAATCGCAAAATAATTTTATACTGAGCATATCTTTAGAATTTCCTATACACAGTCTCACGCGCTGGCGATAAAAATGTTTTTTTCTGTACAACTTTGCCATTGCTCGCTTTGAAATCCTTGAGTTTATTCATCAAATATTCGTCAAAGTTTTACAAAATAAGAAATCGATAATAAAACAAATTCCAGATTTCAAATTTGGGCTTGCATATGCCCATATTCGCAGCAGGATTACCTGATTCAGAATTCAATAACTCTAGGTGCCGTCGTTTTATCACAATGCGAGAAACATACATATATTTATGCACATTCTTCGTTATTTAATTTCTTTAAATACAGTGACTACCAATAAGTATTTGGACACCTATGCAAATGACGATATCTGCGGTCCTAAGGTACGTCACGGACACTGCCGGTATATATCGTGTAGGAAACAGCATCGGCTTTAGTCGCATGCAAGGTGCCTCGCAGTTCGGAGTTCTCTGATTTCGAGAAAGATATAATTATCGGGTATCACAAATGTGGCCGATCCTTAAGGGGCATAACTAGCGATCTGAAGTACCCAAAATCGACAATGGCCTATGTGACTAAAAGAAGTGAAAGATGAGCGGTGATTGTCGGAATGTGCCCCGAGTCGGCAGACCAACGAAACTGGGAGATAGAGACCGACGAGTTCTGTCCAGAGAAATTCGGAAGAACCGCACCCAACCGATGGCCCTCATCCGTGAGGAGTTTCAACAGGCATCCGGGAGTATTGTTTCAATGAATACCATCCGTAAGAAAGCACATCTGCTTGGTTTTCATGGTCGTGCTGCTGCCCATAAGCCGTGATCACAAAGTCAAACCGCGCTGCTCGGTTAATGTGGTGCAAAGCACATTGAAATTGGACCGTAGATCAGTGGAAACGGGTTCTTTGGAGTGACGAATCAAGGTTCACCCTTTACCTTTTGGATGGCAGGGTCTGGGTCTGGCATCTACCTGGAGAACGTCTACTGTCAGAATGCGTTGTGCCAACAGTCAAGTTCGGCGGAGGTTCAATTATGGTCTGGGGGTGTTTCTCCTGGTATGGGCTGGGACCCTTGGTCCCCATTCATGGTAAGCTCAACTCCGATGCCTACTGCACTATTTTGAATGAAAATAGGCTTCCTACGTTGTGGCAGTTTTACGGGTTGGACCCCTGTTGCTTCCAGGACGACAATGCCAGTTGTCATGTTTCGAAGTTAACCAAGGCTTGGTATGGTGCCAATGGAGTTCATCGAATGGTCTGGCTTGCCCAGAATCCAGACCTGAACCCTATCGAGAACCTCTGGGACGAGTTGTATCGCTGAATTCAGGGGTGGACTACCCGTGCAAAATCGGTGAAGGAACTTCTATGTCTTCTCAAAGCCGAGTGGAAGAAAATACCACTAGCTGTCATACAAAGACTTGTGGAAAGTATGCCTCGGAGGGTCCACGCTGTAATTACCTCTCGTGGAGGCTCTACCAACTATTGATTTTGAATAAAGTTAGTTTTTCTTTTCTGTCAGAGGTTTCCAAATACTTATTGGTAGTCAGTCTATAATACAGGGCTGCAATATTTGGTGGCAACAGTTTGAAAAGTGAACCGACATTAAATGTTTCCGACGCAAAATCGCAAAACGAAAACAACAGTCCTTCGGGGACAAAGCCCCTTTAGACTAAAAATATTTAAATATAAATTAAAATATAAACCAGAAACATGAGAGAATTCTATTTGGATTGAACTAAAATTTCGAATTGAGAAAGAAGGAATCAAGTAAATTTAATAAAAAAGGAATAGTATACACCAAGTTCAATTAACTTTAAGGAGCTAAAATTTAAAAAAAAGCTCAGGTTTTTTAATTTAAATTTTAAGTCTAATTTTTTAAAAACTGCTTGGGCGATGTTCATGAAACTCGGCACGTTTTCATAACTTGAAGCATAGGAACTGGTACGTCATTTCAGAAAAGGTTCGATTTTGTATTAAATTACATATGTTAGAAAAATGCTGTATATAAATCTAATATACGTCCTGTTTGCTCTGTCGCGACCTGAAAAATAGAAGCTAATTTTGTTAATCGACCCACATAGAATGAGAAAATAAGAAATAGAGGACTGTTCTTTCTTTCTTTTGTTTGATTGAATGTATATGTTTTAGAATCCTGTTTACGTGAGCTTCGAACATGGGCTGTAGCAATAAAAAATTCAATTTAGAAAAATGACAGTAGGAAGTAAACAAGTTGTTATGTTTATAGAATAATGCATTTCAACTTTAGTAAATATTATACGTAAACAGTCTATATAAACTAAATATTTCTTTCTTCGCTAAATTATAATCACTGAAAAGCAGCTTTAAAATTCATATTTGATGTTGCATGCGTACGAGTTCGTAATAGATTGAATGCACAAGACCGATAATGGGTTAATAAAATTTATTCTTATCAAAAGAAATATATCAGAACTCTGGAATTTTCCTCACAAATATTCATACAAGTGTTCACAATATTACACAGTAAAATCATTAGTTATACTTCAAACTACTAAGAACATTAAACACAACGCAATGCGAAGCGCATCTAAAGAGAAAGCTAATCCGATCTCATGCTGAACTCGCGACAACAGCGACTGACTGACTAAACAGCTGAGAGCAAATGATCTCTCTCCGGTTTTAAATAGTTTTCAGCCGGCGGACGAGATATTTCTGGTACTTTCTGCTTCTCGAAATCACTGAAAAGCAGTACTACGATGGAATTACGGTTACAGCTAACATAGTGGTGAATTACATTTAATCACTTACAATACTTAATTACCCTAAAACAGGGACTGGGCAAAAATGACGCCAAATTTGGTCAGCTTGGCTTCAAATGTTGTCAGCTTGGCGATATCTCGCCAAATCACCGAGATATCCATTTACTCAATGTTATATGCACTTGTCATTGTATCCTTACTTTTCCGGTATAGTTTCCTTTTCAAAATTTGACTTTCGCTACATTTCACAGAAAAATACGACAATTTTGCTTATAATTCTGCTAAAATTACCTATCTAAGTACAAAATTCGTAACAATATGTTGTAACATTTAAACAGTGGTTAAATTTTATTGATTTATTCAACAACTAAAAGGCATTACGCAAAATGGTCTTAGAGGGTTGCACGAAAAAATGTGTTTCAGAGGTCGGTCAAAATGATTCAAATAACTTAAAATTTAGAATACATCAATTTTGGGCGCATATTATCTTTTTGGAAAAATAATAATTTTAGTGTTTAAATTAAAACAGTTGTATTAGTGACCAAGTTAATGATGATTTTAATGACTAAGTTTTATTGATTTTTTGAATAAATAGAAGATATTTTTCAGAGTGCTTCAAAAGATTGTATTACTAATTGCCTTTTGAAAGGTTGGATTGAGGTTGGTAGCCTACAGAAATTAATCCAATAGCGTAAAATTCAGAATACGTCAATTTTGGTCACGTGATGTCTTTTAATAAAGAGGATGATTTTAATGACAAAGTCAAATTATTGATTAAATTAAGGATGATTTTAATAATTAAATTTTACTAATTCATTGATTGAATAGAAGATATTGCGTCAAATAACGTGAAATTGGCCTCTTCTTTAAATGACTAAGTTGAGGATTTTAATGTGTAAATTTTATTGATGTATTAAACATAGAAGATAGAAGACACTTCGCAAAGGTGTTTCAACGGTGTGCCTGATTACTGCCTTCTGAGAGGTTGATTTTCAGACTTAAATACCGTAAAATTCAGCATACATCAATTTTAGTCGTATGATCTTGCAATATCTACAGTGTCTCACAAAAGTGATGGGACGCTTGTGCTTTTCAAAAGGAAACTGTGGTAAAATAAATTAAAAAAAACATGTAAACATTTTTTGTGGGTGTGTTTCATATTTAAATTTAGTAAAAATTATTACATAACATACATTTTCTCAAAATATTAATTTAATAAAATTACAGTTGTTTAGAACGGAGCAAAAAATGGCTCATAAACGGAGCAAAAAATCACATAAGTGATGGGACACTTACTTTTCCACCAAATATTTATCCGAAAATTTTACTTTTTAAAAGGTTTTAATATTTTGTTGGATTTCCTTTTACTTTTAAAACATGATTTAATCTTCTTGGGATGGATTCGAATAATTTTTTTGTGATTTCTGGAGTGATTTTACCCCATTCTTCTTGAAGCACCGATTTTAATTGTTGTTTTGAAGAAATGGTGTGTTTGCGAATTCTTGATTCCAATTCTTGCCAAATATTCTCTATGGGATTTAAGTCTGGAGATTGTGGTGGTGTTTTTATTATTTCAGGACAGTTATACAGCAGCCAGAGTCTAACGTTCAAAGCAGTGTGCTTGGGGTCATTGTCCTGGTAGAATTTAAAATCGTTATGAAGGTTCAATTTTCGTGCTGAAGATTTCAAATTTTGATTTAATATGCCAATATACTTTTACTGATCCATTATACTGTCAATAAAAACAAGATTACCAACTCCAGCGGACGACATAACCCCTATACCATAACTCCTCCTCCACCATGTTTTACTGTTGGCACCAAGTTCCGAAATTTTTCCCTGGGTTTTCTCCACACCAAGATTCTACCGTCAGAACCAAATATATTTAATTTACTCTCATCAGCAAATATAACTTCATTCCAGTAATAAAATTCTTATTTATGTTGGATTTTGCGAAAGCCAGTCTGTGTTTTCTATTCTTTTCCTTTACGAAGAATTTTTGCCTGTCTGCTTTACCGTGATGTCCAGTAGATCGAATTACTCTTCTAATAGTCTCAGGTTTAAAAATTACTCCATATAATGCTTGTAAATCAGCAGCAACTTTAGGAGCACTCATTCTTCGATTTTTTTAATATTTCGAACGATAATTCGCTTTATTCCATTGGATAGCTTTGATTGTCGGCCAGGTTTTCTTTTATCCTGAATCATATGATTCTTTTTATATCGTTTAATGATATTGAAAGCTGTTAAATGACTCAAGTTAACTGTTTCCGTAGTTTATCTAATAGATTTTCCACGTTCAATATGCAAATTAATAACTAATTTTCGAATTTCAGGTAAAGTTTCTTTTGGTTTAGCATTCATGCCTGCACAGAGCTAAAAAATACAAAACTTCCAAAACAAACTGGAAAGAAATAATGCAGACGATTTTATTAATTATTTACAATTGCTTTCGAGTAAAAATAAAAACCCCAAAAAATATTTTTAGACGATTTTTGTTGCATAGTCTTATGGTGTCCTATCACTTATGTGAACCATTTTTTGCTCCGTTCTAAACAATTGTTTTATTAAATTAATATTTTAATATTTTGAGAAAATGTATGTTATGTAATAATTGTTATTAAATTTAAGTATGAAACACACCCACAAAAAATGTTTACATGTTTTTTTAATTTATTTTATTACGGTTTCCTTTTGTAAAGCACAAGTGTCCCATCACTTTTGTGAGACACTGTACTTATTAAGCTCTCAGTTTGACAGCTGAAGTAAGCGCAGGAACCAGACAGGAGGAATCTTAAAAGAACTCTTTATTAGACTCTTCAAATATTCACAATGCGTCGACTTGACGTTAAGAGACAACAAGAATTAAACTTAAAATTCAACGATATTGTTACGGATTTCGTATTTATTTAGAATTGTAATTAAAATTGTTTTATTTTTTCATGCAACGCAGACGATTTTGGAGAGAAAGCTACGTCGGAAAAGCAAAAATACAACAGGTGTGCATTTAATATTTAATAAATAAATATCTCGTAATTGCTTTTGCCATTTCAAAAAATCGAGAAAATAGATTTTACCAGAATGTTCTCGTGAATAGTTAAAAAGCTTATAAAAGCCGAATTAAAACACCTCAGCTCAGTTGCTGTTGTTTTAAGCCAACTGTTTGCTTACTAAGGGGACTCGGTACCAAAAAATCGGTGAAATTACCGATTTTTCAATTTTTTGCTAGAAAAATACCCTATTACCCTTACTACACTGAAGAGAAATTTTGAAATGATCTGACGGTAATAAATGGTATAAAATGCCTTTAAACATTTTCACAGCCCTTTAAATGCCACGCCCCCTCAGTTTTTATTTTTTTAACTTCTTTAATTTTTTTCAGTAAGTTATTAAAAATCGGTGTAAATGAAAAGGAGTGTAATTAAATATGACTGCAGTATCAGGAAACTCTGTTTATGTTTATAAACTGATTTATTTAAATACAACGTGAAGGTGGGAAAAAATTTTCTTCACCTTTAAAATGGCAAGTTATATCTATCTCTCTCTCTCTATATATATTGAGCTCAGCAAATATTTCTATGTACATTATCAGTCAACTTTGCTATGCTTCTTCAAAAATTGAAATTATTTGTGATACGAGTGAAACAGAAAGAAGTGGTGTAATGAAAGCGATCAAGTTCCTGACTGTAGCATTATTAAAATAGTGCTGAAACAAACATTAAACTGTTTAATTAATTAAATTATTTTAAAATGCAATTTATACGCCAGGAGAAATGGCTAAAAGAAGATTGGAAATCACATATACTGCTTAAATACAATGCTTTATATTTATTAAAATTTCAAATTTTGCTCTTTGAAAAAAATGAATGAAACGACAAATTAATATTATTAACATTAATTCTAAGTGTTTTAGAAAATATATTGTAATTGATTCATGTATTGAAATATTTTTGAACGTGTACTAAAGAACAAAAACAGGTAAAGAAAAATTCTACTTCTATTTTAGGATTTTTTTTTTCAGTATTTCTAGCCAGATGGGGTTTTAAACATAAGCTTGCAATTTATGTTTATATTAACCAATTAAACATTACTAGGTTTTATTTTATATACATATGTTTTGAAATTCAGTAATAAAATTATTAAGAAATTTGAAATGATTTAATGACCATTTAGACAGTTTACGTTCTTTAAACTGCTTTTCTCAGTTTTCATTTTTTCAGTATATTCTTTTACTGAAACTTAATACTGAAATTTAAATAATTTAGTCCCTATCTGTAGAAGTCCTAAAACTTCTACAGATGTGGACTAAATTGTTTAATATTTTTACTGCTTATTTAAAATTATATTCTTAATAGAAACAAGGATGCGTTTTGCAAAATAGTGAAAAGAAAAATTATTGTAAGTGAAAACATGATTGAGATCATCTTTTTTTTAACGATTTTACATAAAAATGTGCTTTTTATTTTTTTTCTTGGAAACTAATTCATTAATCGCAAAATCGATCCTTAAAGTTATTAAGAACAGTCTAACATATCCAATAAAAAATTTTGGGGCAAAAACATTCAAAATTGTGGGGGAAGAAAGAATTTTTAATTCTTAAATTTTTCTTAAAAAAAAATTAATTAAAAAAAATTACTAGCAGAAAAATTTTTTTCAGTTTAAAATCATTTTGTCTTGTATAACCACTTAATATTATAGATAGAAAATAGATGATAATTCTTAAATAAAAAATATCATTCGAAATGTACCAAGTTCCCTGCAGCGAATTCGGTGTGAGATTGAATTAACTTTCTCTGTTTTGAATTGAGTTTTGCTTAACATTTGAAATATTGTGATACTGTACGAATATCTCTGAGGAAATATTTCAGCATTTTGTTTTATTTCTTTTGAAAAAAATAGATTTTATTAACTTTTTATCGACTTGTGCGTTCAATCCATTACGAACCCGTACGCACGCAACAATATTAACAAAACAGTACACTCCCCCCCAGGGTTCAGAGAATCCTGTTATCTAAACACGCGTCGAAGTCTCGTAGCAGCAAAGTAACAGCAGTTATGCAACTTTAACCAGCGATAAATGCAGAATAAGAAGCTCACGCTACAAAGGTACAGTGCTCGCCCACTTCTTTCTCACTTTCTCTTCTAGAGCTCAGTATTTAAACCTTTTCTCCTAAAGGTAGAATTTGCTTTCCTTCACGGGCGTTACCAAATTTAAATATTCTGGCATTGACAATTATGGGAATGAAGGCTTATAGGTAAAAAAGCATAATCTTAACTGGTTAGCGAAAATAAATATAAATCTCTGCCACCTGTTTTAGTCATAGTGATGATTTTAATGACATCAGTAAAAGAAAGTGATGTAAATTAATGACTAAATTAATGGTGATTTTTTATGATTAAATTTCATTGATTACATTGACTAACTCGAAGACGTTACTCAAACTATTTCAGAAAGACTGTATGACCAAATGTTTTTGAGAGAGCTGCTTTTAGTCATTATCTATATAAAAGAATTCCAGTAACACGAAATTCAGAAATGTCACTTTTAGTCACGTGATCTCCTTTACATAAAATATAAGATATTTAACTTTTGTATTGGTCAAGGTAACCGCCCAGGAAACGTATTGCGTGTATGTAAGGAAAAGAAACTACGTTTGGAAAAAATATTAAACATACATTTGCTTTTATTAGACTGTCTTTAGGATATTTTTGTTTCCAGATACCTAAATTAGTACTAAATTTATGAACTCAACAACTATGAAGAACTAACCGCGGTTACAACTTCATGTATTCATCTATTTACGAAGCTTACATATTTTTAGCCCAAAAAGGTTTAATTTCATTTTGGCATTTTGCGTCAATTCACTTTCTGCGTTTATTAACTTTTCAAGTTATTGCCGCCAAATATTATCGCCATATATTACATTTAAAGAAATTAAATAATAAATAATCTGTACGAATGTATGTATGTTTCTCGCATTGTGATAAAACAACGGTACCTACCGCCATCGAAATTTGAATAACGTGCGTTTCCACCCGAATATGGGCATTTGGAAGCCCGAATTTGGAATTTGTTTTATTATCTACTTCATATTTTGTCAGACATTAAAGAATTTTTGACTCACAAACTCGACGATTTCAATACGCGAAATGGCATCACTGTAAAAAAAAAAAATCTCCAGCGCGGCGAGACTGTGTATCAAAAATTCTAAAGATTATTATTAAATTTGTTTTGCGATATTGCTGTTGAATTGAATTTTATGGTTTGAGTGCGAAGAACATGATAATAAATAAAAGTAACACTCAAAACGTTAAAAAAGTCCCTTTGGGCGTAATGTAAAATCTAAAAGCTTTCAGATTTTTTTAATTATTTAATTCTTTCAATTTATAAATAGATATTTTGGTTATTTCATACACAATTTGCATGCAGTATATCGTTTATTTACTACACTAGTTACATATATTCTTGCATACCGAAAAAAGTGGGAAATACGTATTTGTTAGTTTTTTTAAATGATTTTGTTAAGTCAGTATATGTTTAAACAAAATGCGTTAATAAAAAGGGATTTTATAAAATAAGATTTTATTTAAAATCATATTATCCACTAAAAGAAGAAAAATAATTTATTATATATTTTAATGGGAATAATAGATTAAATCTTCTATTTGCAGAATTCATTTACAATTTCATATTGCGAATAATGAAAATGTGGGGCGTCCACGATAAATTAAGAAAAGTATTTTTGATATACAATTGACAATGCAATTCAATTAACAGAAAATTAAAAAAATTAATAGCTTATACATTTGCCAATGCAATTAAATTAGATTGATTTCGTTACTTAGGCGTCCCACTTTGTTATTATTTATTATTCGCGTCATAAAATTGTAGATGAATTCTTATTTAATCTCTTATTCTCATTACATCAAATGATATTTTTTCCCTTTTAGTGTATTAATTATCATGTCCAATATAAATAAAAGATTATTACATATAAACCTCTTCTTTTATATAAGAAACTTTCCTTACAAAGTTTGCTTTTTTACTTTCTGTTTTTTGGTTTCAATGATGAAATTTTGAGTCATTATTAAAACACAAGACATAAATTATAAGAAAATTATGAAATAAAGAAAAATAACTGAACTTTGTTCAGAGAATGAAGAAATCGCTTAGACTATTTAGTTTCGGAAATTGAAAGTAATAAAAAAGTCCTGCTAGATGAGTATTTTACTTGGAACTAAGAATTGAATATTGCCAACTTTTTATTAAGCGCGCCATGCAGATTTGGAAAGTTTTTTTCTCCCGTCTGTTTAGACTGCAACGTATTTTTTTTAAATATTCAAAATCGCTTTATAATTATTTTTTATCATTCTTGTTTTAATCTGTGAATTCTTGTCTTTATCTGCGAAACTTTCAAGAGTATATATTCGATACATTTTTAGATGTTGAAATATTAAGACCATAAATGCGAAATAGTCTAAAAAATTGAGTAATTTTTGAAAATTCGCCTAAAAATCTGAAATTAAGTTATAGTTTTCAAGCTAGTTTCATTAAAAAGGTATTTTTTTGCTGTATTCGATGGTGCAAACAGCAAAATTCTGATATGTATAGTTTGTTCGTTAAACGAACATATGTGAGAAAAATCGATTAAATATAAAGAAAAAAAATAAAAATCGAATTTTGAAAAAAAAAAAAAAAAAAACCCACTTCACTATATATCATTATCATCGACGAACTGTGTGTATACCAAAATTTCAACACAACAGGTTCTCAAGAAATAGATTAAAATCGATGGCAATATTCCTCTCATTCTGAAAACCATGAGTTAGAGTGAACGAAATAAAAGCTGATAAAAATAGTAAACTCCGTCTTTGACGAATATTTTTAATTTTCCTTTATCAAAAGAAGGCTCTTTTCAGTTAAGCTCGTAGTGTATTCCTTATTAATTATCATCGCTGGAAGTATTCTTTTAGTGGTGACTAACGAACAA
Organism: Stegodyphus mimosarum; assembly: GCA_000611955.2. Classification (NCBI taxonomy): domain Eukaryota; kingdom Metazoa; phylum Arthropoda; class Arachnida; order Araneae; family Eresidae; genus Stegodyphus; species Stegodyphus mimosarum. Next base: position 109,963 of record KK116023.1, read on the forward strand.
AAGATGTACAACAGGGTTTTAATTAACATTGTTAAACTAGGAAATATTTGCTTTCTTTTTGTAATTTTCAGTTCCAAAAGCAAGAATGCTTGGCATTTTTCCAATGCTTCTATAATCCTCTCTAGCCCTATTCTCTTCCAAGATCTTTACAGTTATTTTATTTGCTGCGATGTGGTATATTCAGAGCGAGCAATACTAGAATATAAAAGCAACTATATCTGCTCAATGTAGAATTCAACATGTAAGGATTTTAAGATTTACTAATGTTTATTTTATTTCAAACCTTTACTATCGCCTCTTATTTTCCATTTCCGGCCGGAATAAGCGCGAATGAGGTAATGTATGCAAATGAGGTTGCAAACTTGGAAGTATTTAAGACATTACTTTTAGCCAAAAAGGAGTGAAAGAGAGATTTTCTCTCGCCCTTTACCACGCGTGTGATTTTCGTTGTCTGCCTTTAAGGCCAGAACTTAGTATTCGCTGATATTTGAAATCATATTGCAGTCTTTGCATTCTGCTTGCTACATACGTAGTATAAAGGGCTACTCTCTGCTTACTAGTCTCTGTAATGTATCTTAGTTCTTATTAAGTTAGTTTATTTTCTTATTTTTTGCATGCTTTAGGACCAAAAGCTGGGTGTTTGTATCCCGAAGTGCGGGAACACTTGTATGCTGTGAGAATAAAGGGTAAATTGAACCCTCCTTATCTCGTTTTATTTTCCACTCATACACGATCATAGCTTTGAGTAAGCTCCCTGTTCTGACTCAGGACTCCCGTTATGTTTGCAAAGTCAACCAGAAGGAACAGTAGTCCTGACAAACATTGTTAAACTTTTCAATACAGGATCTTTGAAAACATGTTATTCCTTTGAAAACGTGTTTAAGAATTCAACATAGAAATAGTACACCTACATGCTTTTCTCTACTAGTTAACTTTCATTTCAGAATAGGGTGAGTGGTTAAGGCCGCCGAATACTAGTATTATGACTCGAGTTACAGCCCTGGCTAATGGGTTGGCTGCATGGCTGGTTTCTGTGGATTTCCCCATGTACAATTCGAATGCAAGTTAGTTTCCCTTAGAAAATCCTCCTTAACCCTTTGATTACGAATTAAAAAGAAATTTACTCCTGTTATCTGTCCAAGTAAACAAAATATGCCATAAATAAGGTAAATTAAACATTTAGGATTTTTTTTAACGAACGGTTTTCAAGCCAAAGGCTGAGACATATGTCTCAGCCGCAGTTAATAGTGGAATACATAAGTCCCACGCGTAGCTATCGACTTACAATAAGCACACCTTAGTATTCTGGAGAACTTTACTCTATAATACAGGGTAAAACATTCTTTGCATAACCTAACATTACACATTGGGCAACTCATATTTATTCTTTTCTCTACGTTCATTTGAGTACAACGAGCATAGCGGCGTCTTGATTTTCCATCTATTGAAAGATGATCCGTAACATTCAAAAGATTCTAAGTCCTTTTCAAACCAGCAGTAGTAATTTTAAAATTTTAGTGGGACATACATGTCCCATTAGTAGTCAAAGGGTTAAAGACAACTCTGGGAGGCTTTGTCCGCCTACACAGACAGCCCTGGAGGGCTTTGCCATGTTCAGGTAACCATTTAGAACAGCTATCACTAGCCACCTTAACTATACACACTGTCTAACAAATGAGCATTGACAGCTGGATTTATCATTTTGTTGAGCTCATTTTGTAATAACTTCAGGTTTTTTTCATGAACATTTTCCTTTCCTTTCTGACTGGTGAAATTAGAAGGCGATAGATATTCAACCAAATGTGGTAACAAAAGTTAGGTTTACTATTTTTGGTAGGGTGAATGCCACGAAAAAATGTGCCTTCGTTAAGGACTTTGTAAATGCAGTTCAAATTTGAACTTATTTAGTTTGCTGAAAACCGTCTTTTTCAGTTAAAGTAACATTTCAGTTCACGCGACTAAAATCAGGTCTACACACTGAGGTAAGAATAAAAGGAGGGCTAACCCCACACTACGACTGGAGCAGTGCTCCTAGGCCTTGGTCTCCAGATGGAGTGTTTTTTGTTACATTCAGAGCTTCCTTGACAAAGCTTTGTTACTATTTCCACACACGACAGTTCCATACAAATCAAAAATCGGCACACTTCCACATAAAAGAAACATTCATTGTTGGATGCATAATAGAAATAGTTTAGTGACATTTACGCAAAAATCATATCTTGGTTATTTTTTGATAAATTGCAACAGCGATTTTGCGGTACCTTTAAAATTGTGTACGTCTTTCGATACCCTTGATAGAGTATTCGCTACTTTTATTTTATGTTTCAAACACCAAAATGTTTTAAATAAAATACGTGTTTTGTGATACACGTATTATCATTTTATTTTTATATAACTAAAAAATAATCACTTTGGGTTAACTGAAAAGTGAAAAAAATAAAGTTCTGTTTCTCTTTTTTAAAATTTTTGTTTGGCAACATTTTTAAATGACGACTAAATGTGATACAAAATTATGAACAAAAAATCTTTGCTATTCTATAGATATACTTGAGTAGTGGTCTGCTATTTTTGAAAGAGTTTCAAGATATGAAAAAAGTATCATCAGTGTTATTAATCGATATAGCAATATACATTGTATATTGTTACCTTCTGGATTAGCTCGCAGTATGAAAATTTCACGGATTTGTAAATTTAGATCAATTGGTTGTTTTAACTGTTTTTAAAAATGAAGCAATATTAATGTAAGGCAATCAAGACTGCGATCTGATGACAGTGAGGTTAATTTTGAAATGAGAAATGGATAGCTGTTATTTATTATATTATCAGAGAAGTATTAAACTGGGTAAAATCGCTAAAGAATGCTTTGTCAAAATATATTTACTAGAAAGTTTGAATTTGATAATGAATACAGAAGTTTGAAACTTGAGTGCTAAATGTAAATATAAAATTACGCACTCGTTTTCCTACCATATTGTGACCAAAAGTGAGCATATTTTTTATAAACAATTTTGTAATCTAGTCGATTACATGACTTCCAACCCTCAGTCAAAAGTGTTACAAGTATTGCATTTATTAATTTAAGGTAATTTTTAATTAAGGCTTGTAACGTTCTACCTTCCTGATGTTGTGTAGAACCTTGAGAGACAGTGATTGGACTCACGAAGGGTTAAACTGTCCTATTATTTGATTGTAAACATAAACTGAAATTCTGTTGAAAAATAGGTTTATAAAACTATTTCAGCAAGAATTGTTCGTACTGGGAAGCAATCTGTTAAAAGGTAAGATTGAGCGGAATTTTTAATTTCAAAATCTGCAACTTTTGGTGTCATTCTCAACTTATATTAGTGACGGGTTAATTAATTTAGAATAATTGATAGAAATAATTTTAAACGAAATGAAGCAAAAAAGGCATGTAATGTAATAGACGTACAAGGAAGTCGTGTTATACCCAAATCAGTTTTTTTTCCCTTTTCTTAAAACAGCTTATAAGATATTTCTTCCCCCTTCTTCGTACGCCTTCGTGGTATAGTGGTCAGCTCGTTCGACGCGTATTCCAGAGGTCCGTGGTTCGAATCCCGGCGAGGGCATTGCTCATTTTTCATGTCTCCAGCTTAAAAAAAAAACCTGGTGTCTTTACAAGCTACTTGGAAGCCACATGGAAGTTATGTGAAGAGTGTTATTCCTGAATGTTTTTAGAAATAATATGGAAAGAGAAATAGGGTACGTAAAGATTATACGTATATATGTATAATATATTAATGTAATATATATGTATAAAGACGCTCCAAAAAATATCTGGTGCTGACATTTTGTTGAGTGCCAAGTGGTGAGAATGCAGATCGTCTGCTTCATTTTTGGAAGGGAAACAGGTGAAACAAGTTCACTGAATATATATACAGTGTCACACAAAAGTGATGGGACACTTGTGCTTTACAAAAGGAAACTGTAATAAAATAAATTTAAAAAAATGTACAAATTTTTTGTGGGTGTGTTGCATACTTAAATTTAGTAACAATTATTACGTAACATACATTTTCTCAAAATATTAAAATATTAATTTAATAAAAATACAATTGTTTCGAACGCAGTAAAAAATGGCTCACATAAGTGATGACACACCATTAGACTATGCAACAGAAATCGTCTGAAGTAAGCAATAAAAATATTTTTGGGGTTTTTTATTTTTACTCAGAAGCAATTGGCAATAATTTATAAAATCGTCTGCATTATTTCTCTCCAATTTGTTTTGGAATTTTTGTGTTTTTTAGTTCTGTGCAGCCGTGAATGCTAAACGAAAAGAAACTTTGCCTGAAATTCGAAAATTAGTTATTAATTTGCATATTGAACGTGGAAAGTCTATTAGAGAAACTGCTGAAACAGTTAACTTGAGTCATTCAACAGTTTTCAGTATCATTAAACGATATAAAAAGAAGCATATGATTCAGGATAAAAGAAGACCTGGCCGACCATCAAAGCTATCCAATGGAATAAAGCGAATTATCATTCGAAATATTAAAAAAAATCCAAGAATGAGTGCTCCTAAAGTTGCTGCTGATTTATAAGCATTATATGGAGTAATTGTTAATTCTGAGACTATTAGAAGAGTAATTCGATCTACTGGATATCGCTGTAGAGCAGCCAGGAAAAGATTCTTCGTAAGTGAAAAGAATAGAAACTCAGACTGGCTTTCGCAAAATCCAACATAAATAAGAATTCTGATTACTGCAATGAAGTTATATTTGCTGATGAGAGTAAATTTAATATATTTGGTTCTGACGATAGAATCTTGATGTAGAGAAAACCCAGGGAAGAATTTCGCAAACAAAACTTGGTGCCAACAGTAAAACATGGTGGAGGAGGAGTTATGGTGTGGGGGTGTATGTTGTCCGCTGGAGTTGGTAATTTTGTTTTTATTGACAGTATAATGGATCAGTACAAGTATATTGGCATATTAAATCAAAATTTGAAATCTTCAACACGAAAATTGAACCTTCATAACGATTTTAAATTCTACCAGGACAATGACCCCAAGCACACTGCTTTGAACGTTAGACTCTGGCTGCTGTATAACTGTCCTGAAATAATAAAAACACCACCACAATCTCCAGACTTAAATCCCATAGAGAATATTTGGCAAGAATTGGAATCAAGAATTCGCAAACACACCATTTCTTCAAAACAACAATTAAAATCGGTGCTTCAAGAAGAATGGGGTAAAATCACTCCAGAAATCACAAAAAAATGAGTCGAATCCATCCCAAGAAGATTAAATCATGCTTTAAAAGTAAAAGGAAATCCAACAAAATATTAAAACCTTTTAAAAAATAAAATTTTTGGATAAATATTTGATGGAAAAGTAAGTGCCCCATCACTTATGTGAGCCATTTTTTACTCCGTCCTAAACAATTGTGTTTTTATTAAATTAATATTTTAATATTTTGAGAAAATGTATGCTATGTAATAATAGTTACTAAAATTAATTATGAAACATACCCTCAAAAAATTTTTACATGTTTTTTTAATTTATTTTACTACAGTTTCCTTTTGTAAAGCACAAGTGTCCCATCACTTTTGTGAGACAGTATACATACATATATATATATATATAATTCTGGTGTTGTATGAAAGAAACTCGAAAACGTTTGTAAATTTCGAAATAATACATTGAATAATAAGAAAAAAAGAGAGACAATGGCAAAGGAAATAAAAAATGGTGTCATTAAATGTTAATACCGTGCATTATTTTTAAATAAATAGTATAATAAGTATAAAAAATGCGTAGCAACATTTAACACTTCATCGGGAATCCGACAGATATCGGATATAAAATATCTTTATCTTTCGCTGGACAGTTTGTTGTCATTTAGCGAAGGGTAATGTATTTAATTTTCCTTTTTCATCTGCCTTTTATTAACTAACAAACTAAACGATTTAAAGATAATAAACACAGCTTTTTATCTTTTTCATTAACTACTAGCTGGACCCGTGAAATGATACTAACTGGATTTATGAAAAGCATTATATATGCTATTTTACGCATTTGGCCTGTGCCAGCGGCTAGATTTTTGAAAAGTGATATAGGCAATACAAGTGATTTCACATAAAATGACGTTTGAGATTAACAGGCCTTTAGGGTTCGGTGACACTTAACGCTGTATCGAGAATTCTACAAATATGCTGTTTTTGAACATTTTGTAATTTTGCGTTGGGTTTTATGGGAGGGGGTTAAGTGCAGAAAACGTGATGTTTAGTAATCAAGTTATAAAAAAAAGAACTGCAAGTAGTAAGGAATCCAAGAGCAAATCTATAATTTGCGGGCTCAAGGAGAGCATAAAAGGCCTTAGCAAGCATTCTGGTGTGTCTTATAAACTTGAATATGTTCAAATTTTCATTTTGCCTCCTTTTCTATTTACTTATTTACAACCTTTTATACATTTATAAATCGCTGCTCGGCGCACAATGTTTCAAAATTTATCAGTTATAATGTGTGTTTTATATAGTTTTGAGCTCCGCAAACACTCATGCATGATTCAGACCATGCAATAAGGATTTTTCCACTCTCCTTCTTCTTTATTATTTCGCAGAGTTTACAAAGCGTTAAGAGACAAGGCCCTTTTTACAGTACTCTAAGATAATATTGCTGAAAAATCATTTGTAATTTATAAAGAATTTACTCCCTCCTTTTCGCATGTCTTTTTGGTGTAATTGGAAGCATACTCGACGGGTATTCGAGAGGTCCAGGGTTCGAGTCCCGGCGAGGGCATTGCACATTTTTCAGGTCCCCTGCTTCACAAAAAGTTAGACTCTATAAGTGGCCCCCGAACTAAAAAGGTGGTTGATGGTAAATCGCCAACACCCGGTTTGGGCGATTGAGTCTCCTAATCGCCAGTTGCCCTTTAAAAGGGGGAGTATGTAAGATATTTTCTTCCTCCTTTCCACATGTCTTCGTGGCGTAACTAGAAGCACACTGGACACATATTCGAGTCCTGGAGAGGGTATTGCACATTTTTCATATCTCCTGCTTCAAAATTCCCTAACTCCTCTACAAATTAAATATTTCATAACACTGTATTTAACTTTCTGCGTTTATTTATGTAGTAATACGAAGGCAAGTGTAAAAATATTTAAGACGATTTCAAAAATTATGTGAACAAATACATATAAAATATATTTCTGTTTATTATACATAAGTTTGGTAAAAACAAAGTTTTGCAGAGCTAACGAAAACGTATTCATCATTATTTATATGATTTAATATCTATCATTTTGCATATGGTACATTATACACTGACTACCAATAAGTATTTGGACACCTATGCAAATGACGATATCTGCGGTCCTAAGGTACGCCACGGACTCCGCCGGTATATATCGTGTAGGAAACAGCATCGGCTTTAGTCTCATGCAAGATGCCTCGCAGTTCGGAGCTCTCTGATTTCGAGAAAGGTGTAATTATCGGGTATCACAAATGTGGCCGATCCATTAAGGGACACATATAGCGATCTGAAGTACCCAAAATCGACAGTGGCCTATGTGATTAAGAAGTGGAAGGGGAGCGGACCCGAGTCGGCTGACCAACGAAACTGGGAGATAGAAAACGACGAGTGCTGTCCAGAGAAATTCGGAAGAACCGCACCCAACCGATGGCCCTCATCCGCGAGGAGTTTCAACTGGCATCCGGGAGTATTGTTTCAATGAATACCATCCGTAAGGAAGCACATCTGGTTGGTTTTCATGGTCGTGCTGCTGCCCATAAGCCTTTGATCACAAAGTCCAACCGCGCTGTTCAGTTAATGTGGTGCAAAGCACATCGAAATTGGACCGTAGATCAGTGGAAACGGGTTCTTTGGAGTGACGAATCAAGGTTCACCCTTTACCGTTCGGATGGCAGATTCTGGGTCTGGCGTCTACCTGGAGAACGTCTCCTGCCAGAATGCATTGTGCCAACAGTCAAGTTCGGCCGAGGCTGGGACCCTTGGTCGCCATTCATGGTAAGCTCAACTACGATGCCTACTGCACTATTTTGGATGACAATGTGCTTCCTACGTTGTGGCAGTTTTAGGGGTTGGACCCCTGTTACTTTCAGGACCACAATGCCAGTTGTCATGTTTCGACGTTAACCAAGGCTTGGTATGGTGCCAATGGAGTTCATCGAATGGACTGGCCTTCCCAGAGTCCAGACCTGAACCCTATCGAGAACCTCTGGGACGAGTTGCATCGCCGAATTCAGGGGTGCACTACTCGTGCAAAATCGATGAAGGAACTTCTATGTCTTCTTCAAACGGAAAACCGGTGAAAGAACTTCTATGTCTTCTCCAAGCCGAGTGGAAGCAAATACCACTAGCTGTCATACAAAGACTTGTGGAAAGTATGCCCCGGAGAGTCCACGCTGTAATTACCTCTCGTGGAGGCTCTACCAACGATTGATTTTGAATAAAGTTAGTTTTTCCTTTCAATCCAGGTGTCCAAATACTTATTGGTAGTCAGTGTATTCGTGTGTAAGGGAAGCTAAAAGTCTTGAAGTGATAATGATAGTACATGTAGAGACCGAGTAACATTTTTTATTAAAAGCCAAACGAAGATTATATAAACCAACAACATTTTTCTTTTGCGGACAATATGCGAAATCGCAATTAGTGTTGCCACGCATATTCAAGGAAATATTTCTCTTTCGGGTTCTCGCAATTCAAAAGACAAACATAAGTTTTAAGCGCACACATATGCTATATTGCACGTATTAAGGGAGAGAGAGAATACGTATAAATATAATAAATATTTATATTTGGTTTTAATTTTCTTTTCTGAGAAAGCCTACTTAAAGTAAAATGTGTTCTCTTCGATTAATTTCGCTATATAGTTAAAGGAGGCAACTTTTACATTGTTTGAAACTACTTCATTCATGTTGATGTTATTACGTTAATGAATATAATGTACACAATATAGGAGCAGTGACGTTAAGGAATCCTAATGCTCATATTATAAGAGTAATATGTATTCATGAAACTAATCTTCGCTTAGACCAGAAATGTCCGAGATTAATGAAGGACTGCTTTCAATTAAACTTACCTAACTTTAATTCAGTGAACGTGTGTGTTTTCTGCAAAGAGTGGAATTCATTGACAAATTCCACCCTTACTTTTTAAAATATCAGTTTTCAGTATTAATTTCGTAATATTAATTTTTTATCCATACGATTTTACAAAACCCTCTAGAGGACAAACTACATGTTTACTTCCTTTTTGACTTCCTCGTACGAAGTAAAAGAATCGCGAAATATTTTGAGTATAACACAGGATGTTTTTAAATGAATATCGGGGTTTCAACGCTTTGTAGTAATTATTACGTAAAATTTAAAATTATAATTAATACATGAAATGAAAGAGTAACTTAAACACTCATACTTAGAAGCTTACAAGTGTTCAATGTGAGCATCTTTCGTCACACGACACACATCAAGTCGATAGCCCAGTTCTTCCCAAATGTTGATTAATGTTTATGCTGTGATTGTTGCAACATTTGCCTCAATCTTGTTTCTGTTGTTGTTGCTGATGCTCACTTGTCTGACAGAGTCAGCTCAAGCCCACGAGAAATCTCGTGTCAAGGAGCGCCACATTACACCTGTCGTTGGCCACAGCCTTGAGCACCTAACAGGTGACAGTAAGATTTGGCTCAGTTCCGCCCCTAATTTTGATGGAGAGCACCCCGGGGGGACAGGGCCGAGGGTCTCCCACTCCTCTCCCCTTCCACCAAACCACATGAGAGGACTTTCGGCGCTTGCCGCCATGCCGCACCGACACTATACATTTACAAACATCCATGCCTTCTCCGGGATTCGAACCTGAGCCTTCGGCACGGCAGTCCGCTACGCTAAGCACTATATCGGTTGGGCAGCAATCTTGTTTTTTAGATGAGGCAGGTTAGCTGGTAGTGGAGGCACATACATACGATCTTTTATGAACCCCCATAAGGTAGAAATCACATGGCGTCGGATCGAGTGAGCCTCGGATGCTCACCCGATCTGACGCCACGTGATCATCCATATGCGCACATTATGAGTGTTCACATGCCCACTAAGGTGAAATGTAGATTCATCACTGAAAACAACATGATGCAGAAAATCATCGTGCAACAACATTTCATGTGCAAAGTTGGAACGTAAACCATAGTCTGTAGGCTTTAGAGCCTGTACTAACTGAAAACCATAAGGTCGTAGTTGTAAGCGTTTCCGTCAAACTTTCCAAACAGTCGTCTCCGGAACTGCTAATTCACAACTAGCCTTCCGAACTGATTTCTTCGGGCTACGCGTGAAAGACTCTCTTCACTTCTCACTCGATCAGCACTTTCTTCACTAATCCTTGGTCGTCCCGTACTTTTCCCTTTGCTAAGGCAGCCGGTATTTTCAAACTGATGATACTATCTACGGATGTTATTATCACATCTAAACTTAATCCGGAACGCACGTTGCACAATAAGTATAGATTTGGTCTATACAAACTTCAGAACACAAAAAGCTTTCTGTTCACTATCGCCGTTTTTGCTACTAGCGCAACCAACAGAACTGTTTGAGTTGCTCTTTCATTTTATGTATTAATTATGATTTTAAGTTTTACATAATAAATACTACAAGACGTTAAAAATCCCACTCCGATATTCATTTAGAATCACCCTGTGTATCAACAAAACTATCCATTTTGACTGCTCTTGAATCCATTTCAAAGACGCTTTTGCTTGGCGTCTGTATGCACGGACAGAGTAAAGAATTTTTTTCCAAAATTGATTTAAAATGGAATCAAGATATTTTGGGGGGAGTTTCTACGTACATACGTATGCATCTTAAAAACGAGAAGCCGCAGAAAGTTGAAATTTCGTATAAATGACTTCTGTAACATATAGTTGGGCTCTGTCTCTTTTTCTTTGCAATCGGCCGCACCAAACTTAACATAAATATATACATACTGTATATACATTTCCCACTTTGTTAACGAGATTGGTGAGCTCACTTTTCTTATTCTTATATACTGAAAAATGCTGCATTTTGTTTTTAAATCACTTTTAAAGTGATTGAAATATGAAGTTCTTATATTCCGGTTAAGGGTTTTTATGCCTATAGTTATTCTGTATGAAATAGTTGGGAAATTACCAACAATTTAAAAGTGGCGCTAAGCGTAAAGAGGCTGCTTTGTTTACATTTGAAATTTTTAGTAGAGTAGTGAATTAAGTCACCTGGTCCACTAACTTCAGCGTCTTTTCGTCCAGTGGGACCAAGCGTTAACTTTCAGTTTTGTGCATCGAAATATTTTCTTCCCTCCCACTGTCAGAATTGCTTCTTTTCGCGTAGAACACTCAAATGTTAATTGTAAAAATATTTTTTTTAACTGCATTTGGTGTTTTAGGTTTTTCTGTGTTTTACAATTTTTAATGAAGATGCTTTGGGTTTTATATATTTTTGCCTTGTGTCGAAGTGAGAACTGAATTAATTGAATGAGAAATTAAATTCGAGGATTAATTCTTAGTGAAGTACAAAAATGTGCGTATAATTTGATAAGATGTACAAAGGAAGCCATATGTAGCGTCCACATTAGATATTTTAAGTTATCATGTTTTAGAATTGATTTAACTATATTAGTTCGTTATGTTTGTCGAAATTTCTTATAGAAGGAACATCAGTTCTACTGTTAAATTACTATTTTTAGTATTGATTTAACGATGGTAGTTATTCATCCATAAAATATGTCAAAAATAAATATAGTTACCCTTTTATCTCACTAAAAGGTAACTGAGCTAAAAGTTGTAACTGAATTACACCTTTTAGCTCACTAATATATGTATATATACTATGTATGTATGTATGTATGTGATATTTTCAGTCGAGAGTAAGGATGTTGTCGTTGCGAGTGGAAAGGCTGCAGAACTGAAGACAGACGAATTTCACTTTAAAAATTCCGTATCTTTATTCGATTAAAATGACAGCTCATTTTTCTTTAGACGAAGATCCCATATTCGATAATAATTTAAATAGTAATACTAGTAAATTTAGAACTCTACGTCATAAATATTTTTAACAAAGGAAAAACGTAGAGACAGAGCAAACAGTTTGTATAGCAGGCAATGGTAATGAGCAGTCTGATGAAAAATGTCGCGTAGAGCTATCTATAATAGCGGTTACATAACAGGCTAGAGTGTTCTGGAAAGTACTGGTCTAGGGTGAAGATCTTGAAATTGCGGAAAGTTAATTAGAGGTTGCCTGTTCGCGTAGAACAAAGCCATTGTAATTTTTTATATTTTATATGTATGTATCGGTATATATATATATATGTCATATTTTTAATGCGTAGAAGAAGGCAATGGAACTTTTAACAGCTTAAGATGTTCATCAGGGCTGATGGTTAAGGCATACCCATGAAGGTAAGAAAAACAGGATTTCTATAAATCACCAGTCTTTATTTTCGCCCATAATCAAATCATTTCTTAGTAGATAAGATATTTCTACATCATAAGCAATAACAATATTTTTTATATGCACGTTATATCATCTTAGAACAAACGAGGGCATAGTACATAGATTTTTGCAAGGCGGAAGTTAGGAAAGAAATGCAGCAGAATAATGACGTAATTAACTAGCCAGCAATTGTAGAGACAAGCTATGATTGGATAATATTAGTTTTAACTGCCCTTTTGCACTAGAGTTATATAACGTAGAAAGATCTCGAATTTCGGAAAACAGATGAATTTAGAGGGAAAAAATCTAGAATGTTAATTTTGAGGTGGCCAACTATTTCCCTCCGCTTTCAAAATAAAAGTCGGGAGAGGTAGGGTAGCAGAAAAGTATTAGCAATATTCCTCATATTAGCATATGAGGAAAGACATGAAGACGCATCAAGGATATAGCCTGTAGTTTTGCCTGTGCCCCTTCATTATTCATGACTTTCTCATACACAGATTATCAATTTCGTAAAATATAATTTACATTATTACAATAACATTATAATGTCTAAATAAACTAACTAATAAATTAAGACAAATATAATTTTAAAAGTCCTTAAGTCCTTTAAAAAATGTCCAATGTCTTTTTGAATGTCCATTGAAACTTTTGTAAAATCTGTTGACTAAAATAATTCCACCAGGTAAATGTTCAAATTTTTTCACAAAGTAAATGTTCAAATGTTTTTCATAAAGTAAATGTTCTCTAAAAAGTCTTTTAAATTTTTGTTGATGAAAATATTTCCATTATAATACAGACTGAGTTGTGAGCTTTCATATAGAGGTATAACACTCAATTTTCTGATTAAGTAACCTAATGAATGATCCTGCTGGCTCACCTAAACAAACCTTCAGTTAAAAAACTTCGGATTCTTCTGTAGCGAATGCTTTTCTACAGCATTTTTGTAGAGCTAATAACAAAAAAACTTACGCAAAAATACATTCGTCCAAAGAGTTAAGCTAAAAAAAAAATAACTACACTTTTGCAGTCGAAATTCGAATCTTCTGCTGATTTCAGTTTTTGAGGCACCCATTACTCGAGACGAATTAATCTATGCTTTTAAAAGCCTTCCTTGTGGTAAATCACCTGGTGGAGATAAAATCCACTCTGAGTTCCTTTTCCATCTTGGTCCTAAAGCATTTGAGACTGTTTGGATAATTTTCAATCTAATTTGGAACACTTGTATTGTACCAGCTGAGTGGAGAACTTCTATCATTATTCCCATACGTAAGAAAGACAAAGATCGGGATAGTCTCCATAACTATAGACCAGAATCGCTTACTAGTATTATGGGGAAGGCTATGGAGAAAATAATTGTGAGAAGACTTAATTACTACTTAGAAACTTACGGACTTCTTGCCTAGGAGCAGGAGGGATTTAAAAGCTCCAGATCTATTAACCAACATGTTACTCTCCTGAGGCAATGCGTCAAGGACGCCCGAGGTAATAGACAGGTCCTGACGGCAGTTTTTATTGACCTCAAGTCTGCCTACAACAAAGTATGGGAGTGCCTTCTACTGAAACTGTCTGGGCTAGGCATTAGAGCAAATCTTTTTAAATGTATTAGAGGCTTCCTGCGCCAGTGCTCTTTCAGAGTCAGGTACGGCAACGCGCTATGGAAATCTAACATCTTAAAAAAAGGTCTCTCACAGGGAGCTGTTAGGAGCTTCTCCCTTTTTAACATCTACATTAATGATTTGATTTATAAAATACGAGAGATTTTTGGAGTCAAGTGCCATTTATACGCTGATGATTTGGTTTTCTGGACAGTGTCTAAAAAAGAAAGTGCAGTGAGAAACATAGACTAAACTTTCTGCTGGCTTCAACTCTTTGGAAGTTTGGTGTGATACTAATAATGTGGAGGTGAACTTAAATAAATTATACTGTCTGACCTTCTCACTTATGCACCAATCTTTGGAACTTAGCTGACGTATAACGGTACCCAAATCACCTTGTGCCATAAATTTAAATATTTGGGTGTGACATTTGACCGCAAACTAACATGGAAGCCACATGTAAAGGACCTCTCCTACTGTACTACCAAGAGGGCTGGGGCAAGGTGGGGGTTGCACTAGACAGTTCTAATCTTAACATTCGTTTATCCTTCCCCTTCTGACTTACTGCTGTGTACCATTTGTTGTAACCGTGGAAAATGTACTCTAGAAAAAATCCGAAATCAGTGCTTACGTATTGTTTCTGGAGCCGTGAAAACCACCCCGATTGACCCCCTGTTTTTTTTAACTGGTGATAAACCTTTAAGAACCATAATTCAAGAGGCCTTAATTCTCTGGGAAAAAATCATTAGAGTTCCTGGATGTCTTTTACTCTGGAATGAAGTCAATCAAGATCTGACTAGAAATCTAAATACCCAAATGGACTTTCTACAGAGAGTTTTTCAGATAAAAAATTCACTTTGTTTAATGAATAAACCAGAATTACTTGTTCCACTACAAAATCCAATAAATTTGAAATCTTTCTGGATTAATCTTGATCTGGGCCAAAAAATAACCAAAAGTAATACGGATCCCTCTATTTTGAGAGCCCTCGCTTTCGAAGCATTAAACATTTTTTACCCTGAGCCAGAGTGGCTTCGGATCTTTACTGATGGATCCCTCCTGTCTGATGGCTCTAACGCCAGGTGCCGGAGTTTTCTCCGAAATGTTTTCTTTCTACATCCCTGTGGGCTGAGGTTCTGCGTTTGACGGTGAAATTTCGCACAGCTCTGTACCAGCGGCCATGCCACTTGGAAAAATTCCCTGTTATACTCAGCGATTCCCGAGCTGCTCTGTTGGCTATCGTTTCAGATAAAAATCCCATATCACAGGACATATTGGATTGTCGACATTATCTACAAAACCTGGTTTCACTTGAGAAAACTATAGTCCTCCAGTGGGTTCCCGCCCACTGTGGGATTCCAGGTAACGAGAAAGCCGACTTCTTGGCAAAGACTGGGTGCTTTAATCATGCAGAATATTTCTCGTCCTTTGCCTTTCCATACTGTTAAGGATCTTATTAAAATATCTTTCGAAGTACGTGCTCAGGAAGATCTCTATCATCTTGTTTCTCATAAGCCTTGGAAGAATGCTATGCCGAAATTGTGTAAAAGCCCAAGGCATAGAACGGTCGCTGAGTTCCGCCTTGCCACCGGACATGACTGCCTACAATATTATCTTCATAGATTCAAAATTGTTCTTTCTCCGATATGCACTCTGTGCAGCTCTGGAGAAGTGATGGATGCCGCACATCTACCCCACTGTCCTGCTCTGCGGATGACTTATCTCGCCGAGCGTTACTGGGAGGCAAAAGATATGTTAGATTAATGGACTCTGTTACAGCTTTTTTTACATTGTGTTGCTGCATTTTATGTTCTTTGTTCTTTGCTGTAACTGTTCATAATCTGCCATTGGAAATCAAAACAATTTCTGATTAAGTAAATAAATTCTTCTCATTGCTGGTACATATACTTAATACAACAGAAAATTCAATATAAAAACATAATATTATCTATGT
>KK116023.1:126035-148753 GCA_000611955.2 Stegodyphus mimosarum
ATATATATATATATAAATAGATACGCTATACGTTACTCTTTTTATCATTAAAACAGTCCGTAATTTTCAAAAAGGCGAATAGTGAAGCAGATTGTTACTATCAAAATTATGTTACTAATCTGGCTCACAATTACTACTATTACCATCCTAAACAAACAATTGTGAAAACGTCATACACTTACTTATAGTTTATAAGGTTTACTTATAGTTAATTACAACTTTATCCTAAATAAATGAATTGAAATAAGGACAAAGAAGAAAAGAATTGCGTGTTTTAGGAAGAACAAATTTCTATACAGTTTAAAGAAGTCTAAAGGAATTTGGTAGGAGTCGTGAATATAACAAACAAAGCAGGTAGATGAAAATTCTATTCAATTTTCTTATTTCATATTGTTTTTCAAAGCCTGCTGAAAAGAAAAATAATTGGCCGTATTTCCCTTTCTTTCGGTTTGCAAGAAGTTTCGGAAACGTGAACGCATTCCTTCTTAAAATTTATAAATTATTAGGAATGGTTTCATTTACAACTTTCTTCTGCCAGCTTTAAATCTATGTAGAATTTTCAACTTTTAATAACAGCTGATCAATGAACATGTAACTTAGCAATTATGAAAAATGTAAGGTTGTTTAATGAGCACGTAACTTCGAAGTATAGTTGGAAGCAAATCAGGCTAGTATCGAATGTTCGAAAGGCCCAAAGTTCGAATTCTGATAAGAAAACAGCTAATTTTCTTAAATTTCCTGCTCCAAAAATTATGATCGCCCTTTGGAAGTGTCTTTCGAACTTCCCGACGATAATTCTTCGCCGATTAGATCCGATGACTGGGTTATCTTCCTTCTTATTTCCTCGGTGTGTGTGTGTGGGCCGGGAGAACTGTGGAATTTTCTCTTTCCTTACTGCATGCCTTCGTGGAATAATTGAAAGCATGTCCGGCTAGCAATCGTGAGGTCCACAGTTCGTATCTCAGAGAAGGCATTTTTATTACTGAGAACAGAATAAATCTATTGACTAATGCGAAGTAAAGTCAATTTACTGAATTAATTGGCCTTCAAATGAAGGAAAAATGCATTTTCTTTGCTTGCAGAATATGTTGTGCAAATTTCGCAAATTTAAGAAATATTTTATGAATACAGAATCAACTCTCAATAGGAAACTGAAATGAAAATTTAATTAGAGCGTTTGCTTACTCCAACCGTAATTAAATTTTCATTATTTTCTTTCTCTTTTGTTTAGTGTCTAGTTTTAATAAAAGCACGGCAAGGGCTGGATGGAAATCTAATTTTTTTCCTAATATGTCTAACTCTTTTGCATTTGAAATTACGGGACATTAATTATTAATGTTAGAGTGTCTACTTTTTGCCGAAAGCAACTTGCTAAACCTTTTTGATTCTTCGATTTTGGTATAAAAACTTCTATTCAGATGAATTACATTTTCTTGGAACCCAGCAGGGAATTGAAATTTGATTTCTTTCTAATTAAATTACTTTTGAAATAATTAGTTTTGAATTTGCTCTTGAAAAGAAGTCCGAATTATATTTATTGCTGTGAAGTAAAGCAAGACAATTTTTTTTTTAAAGTTTTGAATGAATCTATGTAAATAAAGAAAATTGTCCTTGTGTTCGTAATTCATACAAATTTATAGATTTATTCCGATGTTGATAAAATTTTGCGTGCTTGACCTTTAAAACGAGAGGAAGATCTTTTTGTATATATGATTTCTAAAAACCTAGTCCACTGAGTCCGCAAATCTACGCACAGATTTTACTCGTATGTAACTAACTTATGAATAAAAAGTCAACAATTTAAAAGATTTGTATTGCTAGTCTTTGTGTTTAACATATTAAGATTAAATTTAAGATATTCGTGTTTAAAATTTAATCAGAAAACTCAGCTTTGTAAAAAAGTGTTGCCACTTAGAAAAACGAAATATATTTCTCTTTCGAATTTAATCAAAAAACTCCGCGATTTAATAAAAATGTGTTGACACTTCTCAGATTAAAATATTTTTTTCTTCCACGGATTTGTTTGTGACTATCGTTCAGCAAAGCGTAAGAGTTTTTAACTTTTCTTTCATATTTTTTATTCATAACAAGCTAAGCAATTTAAAAACAATAAACGCAGATTAATATTAATTATTATTAATTACTGGATGTTTCCGTGAAATTACATTATAAGGTATTTCTCCCGCCTTCTTCGCATGCCTTCGTGGTGCAGTGGTCAGCCCGCTGGGCGAGTATTACAGAGGTCTGTGATTCAAATCCCGGCGAGGGCATTGCTCATTTCTCATCTCTCCT
Organism: Stegodyphus mimosarum; assembly: GCA_000611955.2. Lineage (NCBI taxonomy): Eukaryota > Metazoa > Arthropoda > Arachnida > Araneae > Eresidae > Stegodyphus > Stegodyphus mimosarum. Next base: position 128,328 of record KK116023.1, read on the forward strand.
ACTTAAAATACCTAATGTCTCTACACTGGCGCTAGAACTAAAAAGGTGGAGGATGATGATTCTCCACCACCAGGATTTGGCGATTGGGTCCCCAAAACTCCAGTCGCCCCTTAAAAGGGAGAGTGTATAAGGTATTTCTCTCGCCTTCTTCGCATGGCTTCGTGGTGTAGTAGTCAGGACGTTTGGCGCGTAACTGAGAGGTTCGTGGTTCGATTCCCGGCGAAGGCGTTGCTCATTTTTCGTTTCCTGCTTCGAAATAATCTATATCTCTACAACATTAGGTTTATTCATTAAACTCATCCGTATATATAAAGAGGCGTGACCATTTGTTTGTTTGAGGGTGTGTAATTCATCGAAATAATTAATTTTATTAAGATTTTGATGAATTTTGCACAGTTAACTTTCAAAACAGGAGAAATTTCACTGCCTATGTAAGATTTTAAAATATCATGCAGGGATCCATTTACTGTGACGTCACTGTAACGTCGAAGTGCGGTCTAACCGGTTGAAAGTGGTAGTGGGGGAACCTAACTAACCAGCGCACCGTCTTTCAGTATGCTTCGAACATCCGGAGAGTGAGGACGGGGCTGTCCGTGGGAGTTGTTTTTATTTCCTTATACGCAGTAAAAAGGAAGTATTGTAATCGCGAAAAACTTCGGGTATCATATTTCAACGAAAATATCTATTTTCAGCGCTATCGAATGCAATTTTAACGATGTTTTTGAATGACAGTCGTACGTAAGAACAGAATAAAGGACTCTTTTTCAAAAAGAAAAAAAAATTATAAAACTGATTTAAAATGGAGTTTGAATAGATTTTTTCGTGGCGCCTATGCGCACGTACGAACGTATGTACGTATCTCGCAAAACTCAAAAACTAGCAGCCTCAGAACGTTCAAATTTTGTATATATGACCACTATAACACGTAGATGTGCACCTCCTATTTTGGTTGCAATCGGCCGCACCAAAAGTATATAAATTTATGTATATATATATCCACTCTGTTACTCGACTCAGTGAGCTCAGTTTTTTAATCTTATATGTTGGCAATTTGTGCGTTTTTTGCTTTGAAAATGATGGAATTTTGTTGTTGTTATCTTCCGGTTAAGGTTTTTATGCCTTTAGTAAATCTGCATGCAAGATTCGTAAAATTATCAACAATTTAAGTTTTTTAATAAGTTATTTAAGTGTGGTTAAGCCTAATTATTTCTCTCATGGCTGACATAAACTGAACGTAAAAGAATATAAGACTACTAACTAACTAAAATTTAAATAAGAGCTAACTTTTAATATTTTACACGGATAAATAGCTCTAAGACTGGCCTTTTAAATTACTATGTAAGTAGTACGCAAACTGCAGAAAACTACAATACTCTTTAACTTTCAAGAGGGTTAAACCTCTGGCCTTAAAGGCGGAGAGTAACTAATGGCAAGCTCGCGTGAAGACTCGTAGCAAGAGGGCTCTCTCTTTCCTTCTACTACGCTCTTGGCGAAAAGCCACAACTTAAATACTTAAGCGTTAGCATGTACAATTTGCATAAACATATTTACGCGTTCATTCTGGCCGGAAGTGGAAAATAAGAGATGATAGTAAAGTTTTAAAACAAAGTAAACGTTAGCGAACTTTAAAATCCTTACAAAGTAATCAGTCGTGTCGTGGAACTATTTAACCAGCCGCGTCGTGGAATAGGAATTCCACGGCACAACTCCACGGTAAGAGCTTCGAGTTACATACGAGTCCATACGGGTGATATCCTCCGATTGAAGGCATTCGCTTACGATGTTTGCACGGTGAGGACGGGAGTGTCATCCATAAACACAAACTGTGCGCCCATGGCGCCCCGAAACAAACGTACATGTTGTTCCAGAATGACGTCCCGATAGATTTGGCTTGTCATGGTTCCAATTTGAGCATGCAGGTCAGTTCTGGAACACAGAATAATTCCACCCCAAACGAGCGCTCCTGCACCCCCGTCTATGAGCATATAGACCGATCTGCCCTAAGCGTCTGTACACGGTGTGCCTTGAAACTGTCGTACCAGTGACTGAAGAGAGCTGACGAGACAGGTCTGAGACTGTGCTCCGCCAGTTTCTTTTGGCAGTAACTGCCAAATACCGGTCCTCATTCAGCGTTGTAACTCTGGGGCGACCTGTGCTGTAACGTCTACTCACATTACCATCATCTTGGAATCGTTGCCAAAGCCTGGAGATGACACTCTGGGCAATTCCAAGTTCGTCTGATACTTCCAGTTGGGTACGCCTACATTCCAGACGGCCGATAATTCTACCACGTAAAAAATCATCCAAATGCATCCTTTGTGTCATAACTATTCGGTTATTGCACTGAAATGCTTTTAAAGCGCCTGCGAACAATTTTACTTCTTTGCCTGTATTCCTTTTATATCACTCTCTTACACTCTCGTCATTGTGGCGTACGATCGGTGTCATCTGGTTACTTCTTGAAATTTGCATATGATTCTTGAAGATATGTGTAGTGATTTTACAGGTAATATATTTATTTTAGAGTTCGATTTCCGCGTGACTCCGAATTATCCTTAATTTATAGACATGAGTGTATTATCCGAATCAATTGGGACCAGACCCCATTCGGATAATCAAAAATTTGTATAATTGGATTTTTATCGATGATAGGGGTTATGTAAACTTTAATTAATAATAATTTTAATTTAATTAGATTGTTAAATTAGATTTTAATTTAATTATAATTTTAATTTAATTGAATATTTTTAAAGAAACAGAAGTTTTAATTAATTAAGGCAGCACTTTTATGTACATGTTATATAGTATACTGTACAGTACTTATACTTATATAGTACTTATATAGTACTTATATAGTATACTGTACAGATACAAGTGCCGAACGTCATTGCTCACTGAACATCTCGGTGAAAGTAAGCTGTTTAACTGTCTTCCACCGTTTTCAGGCAGCCAAGTCACGCCTCCACTTGACAATGAGAAGTTGCATGTTGTCACACTGGAGTTGACGCTCCATCCACTTCAACGCACTTTCAAGGCCGGCAAACGCTTCACTAACTGATAGTCCCGCGTCTGCTACAACTTCGACATTAAGGTCATCTTCTTCCACGACACTTTCTTCTCTCACACTTTCATTAAGTTTATTATTGAGAATCAGAAACCCAGGGTGTGACGAATCACACGTCATCTATTAAGCTGTATCTTCAGCACTAACTTCTGAACATCCGGGAATTTTCAAAAGAATGTTTCTTAACTCCTCAAATGACACGTCATCCTCATCTTCTTCTGTCTCTTCCCTTTCCTTTTCTTAAGCTTCTTTTCCTATTCCCTCTCTTATGCAGTTGATTTTCAAATTCTGAAAGCGATTCGGATAATCAGCAATTTGGATAGCCGGAGTTCGGATAACTGGAGTTGCACTGTACTTGCATGCGCGCGCTCCCTTGCGTATCTAAAGGAACACCTGTCAGGACTGAGTGTTCGGTGCATATTCCTGGCGAACATCTTCGTGAATAGCTTAAAGTCCTGATCTTGAACAGGGAGCTTAATGCAGCTATGTCTCGGGAGGGATACAGAAAACAATGACCGCACTTGGGTCTAAACTGAACAATCAAAGTATTTAAACTAAAATTAAATAGAAATTAAGTCGTCATTGCTCACAGAGCTATGAATGTGAGGTTGGCCTCTATGATAAATGGTGCGGAGCAAGATTTAACTAATACTAACGCACTTAGAATGACTTCAATAAGAAGTAACGTAACAGCGCTACGGCTTAGAATTTAAATACTAGCTGGTCAGGCGAACGTTGAACAGAGTAGCAGTGGCCTGAGACTAAAAGCTCTCTCACACTGAGAGGTTCCTACCTACCGTTTAAATAGAAACTTGGCTCCACTTCAAATTAGCATAAAGCTGAAACGCGCGCTTATTGTAACGGGAAGTTGAAATAAGAACAGATAGAAAAAGGCAAATTAAAATAAAACTTTGTTAGTTTAACTAAAACCTTACACACCTTGTAGAGATCTACTGTCCACCTGTTGTTGTATAGAATCTGGAGAATAGTGACTGCACCGAAGAAGAGTTAAAACTACCCTTTATTAAACTCTTTGAATTATTTACAATGCGGCAACTTAAAGCTAACATATTACGCCTCTGCTTGGGCGGTAACAGAAACAGTAGAATCAAACTCAAAAATTGAAGATATTAACAAGTAGTAGAATTAAAATACAGGGCTCATACAATCCTGTATTCTACAATGCGTAAATGAGTCTAGTGGCAGCAGGATAATAGCTGTTAAGCCACGTCTAACCAGCAATAAAGGCTAAGGCGAAGCTTGCGTTACAAACACGCACAGAGTTTTCGCACACTGTCTAACTTTCCTTTCTAGAACTCGATATTTAAGCTTTTTCTCCCACTGGTAGAATTTGCATTCCTTACGCGAGCTACCAAATTTAAATATTCTGACTGACAATTGGAGGAATGAAGGCGTATAGGAAAGAGCTTAAAATTAAATTTAACTGGTTATTTAAAATAAATATAAACCAGTACAACCTAATGGCATTTTAATGTTTGCGGACATCTGATGGATGCCGAAAATTCTTCTTCAGCAAAGAGCAGTTACTTCGATTTCCTGTGAATGGTCTACTTACAAACAGCCATCTTGTACCAAAATCTGCACGAAAAGGTGTGCGGCAAGGCAAAAATACATAAAAACTCGAAATATCTATACTAAAAATTGAAAGATATAGAAACACATAAAACAACAAATACAGTTAAAACAACTAAAAAAAATTTTTTTTGCTTTTAAAATTACAGTTTTTACGCAAAAACAAGCAATTCGACAAGCAGGCAATAAGTCAGATTTTTCGGTGCACAAAACTGAAAGTTTACCTTTCGTATCATTCGGCAAAAAGCCACTGAAGGCCTAGAAACTGTCTTCATTTCTTGTGAACGCTATGCTGAGTCAATATTTGGGACAATTTAATAGCTTAAATCATAATTCCAGAATAGATTAATCAGAATTTAATTCGCGATAATAAAAGAAGCCGTTACTTTGTTGTTGCAAATCTCAGTTTCTCTAAATTGCAACAATCCACTCCTCTGCTAAGTTTCAAATGTAAACAAATATGGCTGCTATGTAAACAAAAATTAGGCTTAGCCTCACTTAAACAACTTTTGTGTTGTTGACAATTTCACAACTATAACATGCAGGTTAACTAAAGGCATAAAAATCTTAACCGGAAGATAAGAACAACAGAACTGAATCATTTTTAAAGCAAAAAATGCACAATTTACAAACATATAAGACAAAGAAACTGAGCTCGCTGTGCCGAGTGACAGAGTGGATATACATGCAGGGTGTTTATAAAGTCCCGGACCCATTTTGATGTTTAATAACTCATAAAATAATAAAGATAGATTAAAATTAGTAACATAAATGGCTAGATAGACTCAAAATGCTTCATGACCCTTGTCAATGAACTTCCACGTGTTGCCCCCTTCGTCGCAGGGAGAATATCAAGTCGATATTCAATTTCACGCCAGGTACCGGCAAGCATGTCGGCATCCGCAGAAGCTGTTGCGGTTGTAATTCTGGCTTTTAGGTCATCCATGTTCGACACTCTCCTCCTGTAAACGTTGTCCTTTACAAATCCCCAAAGGAAAAAGTCCAGCGGCGTTATATCAGGTGACTTGGGCGGCCAAGGAATTGGACCTCTTCGCCCAATCCATCTTCCTGTAAAATGGTCATTCAAAGAACTACGAACGATGATACCCCAATGAGGTACGCAAATGGGAAAGGAGGTCATTCCACCTGGCATTGCTGCCTTAAGAACGTTATAGACCTCCCCCCCTCCAGCCACAAACGTCCAAAGACCCCAGAAACAGTTTATAGGACAGAAAAGAAGCAAAAGAGAGAAAAACAAAACAGAAAACCACTTATAAACACCAACAGGCAATACAAACACGCAACATTCAAAAACCAAAACGTCTGCAGCCACCAGTATGTATAAAGGCCCATGATGGTTAGATATTCAGGGAAAGCTACTACCAATTTCGCACTAAAAAAAAAGCCTTTACAAGGATCATCACCGATTTAGTCACTGAGACACTAGTTCTCAGCGACTTTTTTTTTCTTTTCCTTTCCTTTTCCTTCCCTTTTTCCTTTTTTTAACATCACATATTTAATAGTATTAAACTTTTAAAGTTAAATTTATAAGTGGTCTAATTATGCATTATCTCAAAGAATTCTAAGTGTGGAAGAGTTCAGAGCATATAATTATTAACATTGGTGAGATTCTCCATGTTTTTTAATCACTAACCTAACCAATAATAAAATTAACTGGCCCTTAAAAACAAGAAGTACAAACACAATTCCATTAAAAAAAATTTACATAAATACATAAGTTTCTCTCGGATAAGCTGCAGCACTGAAAAATACAATTATGAAAATATAAAACATAAAACACATGTACAAAATTAGATTGAAACAATATCAAGGATCCAGACGGAACCATTGCTCATACAATAAAACACATTTCTATAAAACAAACATTAAACACAAAGTATCAAAATATCACAATCGCTCAGAAAAGCACCAAGAATAAAACATGTCATTAACACACACCAATTAAAATCATCAATATTAAAACAAATAGAAAACATTATTACATACACAATACAATCGAAATCACAATAATCACAAAGCAACATAAATACTCATGCAATACATTTCAAATTGAGAATGGGCACAGTACATCAAAGAAATCTTATTTCATAAATCAATTCAAACTCAGCCTGATCAATTATCTTTCAATCCAAACACCGTTAGATCCATTACATATATTGCTAAAGCTTAAATTCATATTCCAGAGCATTACACACAAAACATATGTTAATTGAAATAAATAACAACATCCAAAATTCAGTAGGAACTATTGCCCATATAAAAATTATACATCAATAAAGACTATCTTTAAATACAAAGATTAAAATAACACAGTCTTTCAATAAATTACCATAAATAAAAAACTTAAAATCATAAGAATATACAAATTAAAATCATCATAGTTAAAAACATTATTTGATTAAATTAAGACTCCACATTCTAATTTATGACTATTAATGTGGCTCAGGACGGCCTCAACGAAGTCAACATGTTCTCGTACGTCAATAAATGTGTTACCGATGATGCCATATTTTCTGCGTACTTCCTTAAAAATACTGCATTTATACAAAAAATGATCCCCGTCTGCGACAGTTTTGCATGTTGGACATTGGTCACAGTCTTGAATTTTAAATCTCTTTAAATAAACGGGGAAACGGCCATGGCCAGTCAGAAACTGATTCACATCAATGTTTCCATGAACTATCATCTTCTTCTTTATTTGTATAAATTTTAAGTGTCCTTTATTTCTGTCCGACTTCAGCCACTGATCTTTCCATTCTTTTATAGAGTTCGCCAAGATGAGCCCGTCTGCTCTCCTTTTTGAGCCTGGGACTTCAATACATCCTGCAGAACTTGAGAGTGCGGCCTCTTTGGCCAACACATCCGCTCTCTCATTACCCTGGAAGCCAACATGAGCTCTGACCCAGTGAAATTTCACTTTGGCCTTTTGTATAATATTCTCATATAGATTCTTGATATCAAATACAATTAAATTGGTCGAAATAGGGCAGTTCATAACTTGAAGCAAAGAGAGGCAATCGCTGTAAACGTTGACAACTGAGGACGCTGGCAAATTATTATTAATATATTCCAGAGCTTTTTTCAGTGCACAGCTTTCCGCTTGAAATACGGAGTTGTAATCATTAAGTCTAAATTGCTCATGATAAATCTCACAACCGTAATAATATACTACGAAAGCCGCACCAATTTTACCTTCAATACCCGAACCGTCCGTATAAACATCATACATTCCAATAACGGGTAGCTCTTTATCAAATTGACATACCACGTTATTCGCCGGGTGAACCAATAATCTATTGAATCGTTCATAAGAAGTTCTTGTGATCAGCTCATCATCGTAAAGTAAAAAGTCTTTTCTTCCATCTCTGAGGAGAAATTTTTCATAAAAGGTCTTATAAAGAATTGAGAGAGGCGGAGTGCCGGCCAAGACGCATAGAACCTCAGTCGAGACCGTCCTGAAGCCACGCGTCATCGCCAGGCACCAGCTCCTTTGGATTGTATCTAATTTAGAGCGAATACGACATAATTCCCCTGCTCTGGACCCCCAAGAACCTATGCCATACATTATTATGGGAATGATGACATTTTTATAAATTTCATAAATAATCTTATGTTTAATATTGAGAGTACAGGCAGAGAAAGTCCTTTTATAGAATAGGAGGATATCATTTGTTTTTCGATTTACCTCTTTAAAGTGCTCTGCATAAGTAAGTCTAGAATCGATACGAACCCCAAGATATTTGAGGGAATCTACAAATTTAATTCTTGTACCCATATATCTCAACTGAGGGTTTCGACACTTTCTTCCGCCTTTGGGGAAAAACAGTGCTTGAGTTTTTTCCCAACAAAATTTCAGTCCTTCCTTCATTCTCCACTCCTCAAATATGGGTATAATCATTTCAAAAAGTCGCTCAAGTTTTTCAAGTGAGTCTTCTCGCATAAGAATCAATATATCATCAGCGTAGGCAATAACATGAGTATCCTGAGGAAAATCTTCCTTCAATAACTTATTAATTATCAGGTTCCAGAACAGGGGCGCACTACAAGAGCCCTGTGGGCACCCTTTATAAATCTTTACTTCTGCATCATCTTCATTTCTGAAATTAATCGCATTATAAACTATCCTTCTATTTTCAAAATAACTCAGATAACATGCAATAATATTGCGAGGCAAATTCAACTCCACCATAGTCTGCAACAGAGACATCCAACTTATAGAGTCAAATGCTGAGGATATGTCCAAAGATAAGGCCACAATATGCTTCATTGGTTTATTTTCCGTAATATAAGTTGTAACATCGAACAGAGCGCTATCAGTGCTCCGTCCGGGTAAAAAACCATACTGTCTCTCACTCAAGTGATGATTCTTCAGGGCCAAGTAGAGAATTCTATTAGCGAGGATCTTGTCAAATGCCTTTCCTATAAAATTTAGCAAGACAATAGGGCGCAGTTTACCATTTGGCTTAGGGATGAGTATCAGCCGGCCCCTCTTCCATGCATCCGGGAACAGGTGCAACTGTAGGCACTTGTTAAAAAGAGAGCAGAAAAAATCAGGAAATGAATAGTAAAGGATCTTTAGAATACCGGCGTGTATTCCATCCGGACCAGGAGCACTTCTGTTTCGGAGACCAGCAATTACCCATCTGACTTCAGCATCCGTGATATCTGAATCATTCAAATCAATATTGCTTAGCCTGTCTCTAGCATTTTGAAAATCCTCATAAGAGCCTAGATCAAAAGTATCTGCTACAAGCCTCTCATTAATGCCTTTTTTATTATTGGGGTCTATTCCCTCGGGAATTTTGACCAAACTCCTATGTTTACTTTTCCTTGTAGCAATTTTCAAAAAATTGTCATAATAAACGCTATTCTTCAAAAAATTCTCGTTAATATACCGTCGTTTAGTTCTTCGTATAATTAATTCACTTGTAAACCGCCAGCTCTCTGTTATAATCAGTCCTTCTACGGTCTCTCTCCCCCAAGGAAATCCCAGGGGTCTGGAATCTTTTTCTTAGGGCTCGAATACGCCTCCGTAGAGTGGCCAATTCATTATTCCACCAAGTGGAAACTACCTTGTTTTTTGGTTTCGAGCCTAATTTTCTCCGAGCGTGAGTCTCCAAATCATCCATAAATCGGTCAACTAAATCATTGAGTTCGCTGGTAAGATGGATATGTTTTAATTCTTCACAAAATTTGATCATATTATTCCTATAACTCTTACAAAATTTCTGAACTCTTATTATATTTCTGGTAATTACAATATGACAAGCATTTATGCTGTCATCCTCATCTTCAAAGATAATATATTTGTGGTCACTAAGTGACTCTTCCTCGGAAATTTTCATGCTTAAAGTATTACAATCAAAATTTGAGGTAACCATAACAAGGTCAGTATACCCATCGCCCACTGTTGAAGAAAAAGTGGGGGGGGGGAGAATCATTTGTGTTCAGAAGAACCAGGCCAGTAGCAATAAGAAAGTCAAATACCAAGTTTCCCCGAGGGTCTATCATAGAAGAACCCCAAGAGGTATGTTTGGAGTTGAAGTCACCGAAAATTACAAATTTTCATATCTTGCACACACATCCTCCAGATTAGCCAAATGTATCGAGACATCCTCTGCGGGAGAGAAGTAGCAGCTGATGACCCCAGTGAGGTGGTGAACCATCTTGTTGCAAAACGACATGTGGCTGAAGCTCTTGTAGTTGTGAAAATACGAAGTTTTCCGACATGTCCTAAGTATACGAATGATGAGACCGTCTTTTCTGTCAAAAAGAAAGGTCCAATGACTCGGTCGTGCATTAGTCCACACCACACATTAACCTTTGGGAAATTCCTTTGTGCCTCACGGTATTCATGGGCGTTTTCAGATCCCCATATGCGCACATTATGGCGATTAACGATGCCAGAAAGATGAAAGAGAGAAAATGCAATTAATAAGCAGACGGCATTTAGAAAAGTACAGATATTTAGACTGGAAAATGAAATTATATGAAATTAACCACAGGCGCAGACGATATTTACAAAAGTAAAGATTTTCAAACCTGAAAAGGAAAAGATATAAGTTATTCCATCAATGAATGCCATAAGTTTGTTTATATCTTCATTATTTTATGAGTTATTAAACATCAAAATGGGTCCGGGACTTTATAAACACCATGTATATTTATATATTTTTGGTGCGGGAGATTACAACCAAAAGTTGGAGGTGCACATCTACATATTATAGCGTGTACAAAATTGCAATGTTCTGAGGCTACTCGTTTTTGAGTTATGCGAGATAATTACATACATACGTACATATGTACGTACGTGCAGATGGCACGAAAAAAATCTATTATGAATCCATTTTAAATCAGATTTATAATTTGTGTGGAGAAAAAGGAGTCTGCTAGTCTGTTCTTAGGTACAGATATCACTCAAAAACATCGTTAAATAGCATTCGATAGCCGTCAAAATAGATATTTTCGTCGAAATATGGTACCCGAAATTTTTGGCGATTACAGTACTTCCTTTTTATTTCGTACAAGGAAGTAAAAACGATGTATGTTTAAATATAGAATTTTTGCAGAATAAAACTTTGTACTCATAGAAAGATTGGATGTGATGCTTTGTGGATACCTTGTGTTCCTATTCATTGGATCCTTGTGTTTTCATTCGCTGTATAGTTATCACGTTCACGTATAATCCATACCTTGTGAATTATAGGGCCTTGGATGCCGATAAATCATTCACAATAACTATGTATGTATGGAATGCTTCCTCATCTTGTGTAATTAGATCATTTCATCTCTGAAGTACCAACTTATTCTAAAAGCAATTAGTAGAGCGAGATTGTGGTTCCAGTTAATTTTACTAAATGGTCGAAATGTCGAGTATGATATTAACCTAAGAGACCAGAATTAAACCTTCAAGTAGCACTGAAGCTGAATTTAACCGCTATATTCTAAAACTGATTTGGCATTTAATAGAACATCCTCTCGATAAATAATATTCTCACTATATCTGTGGAAGATATAAAACTATAAAGTATTTTAAGTTACGAAATTTTGAGTTTAAAATAAGTAATTAAAACGAAGGTTTTCGTGTTGCACTCTACGATGGCACGTGTGTTAAGATGTGTCATGTATATGCGCATAAATTTATAGATGATCTACGGAAAGAATTAGTCTTCGAAAATCAATAAATGTTGAAAAATCTTACCGTACACGTATTTTTTAATTTCAGACGTCCGTAATATATATATTCAAGTGCTTGTAATATGTATTCAGTTACTTATAACATGTATTCAAATACTTCTAATATGCATATACGTGTGATTATGGAATTCTCCAATTCAGTAATCTGGATAGCACAGATCCCCGAGACTTCTCGATGGTTCGAAAACTCCATATTCCTTAATTATATGTAATAACGCAATAAAAATTATTGCAGTTTCATTTCTTGTTGACATACAGATAAAATGTAAATGGTTTTAGAAAAAGCAATGTTTAAATTAGTTAAAAATCAGGCTTTTGAACGCAGGGGGCACTTTAATTTCTGCTCCTATTATTTAAAGCAATAAAAATATGTATGCATGTATACAGAGGCTGTTCGCACATTTTTTAGACGAGGTATATTGAATTCACAAAACTAAATTACATAAAATTCTTGTGTTTTAAATGTTCTATTTGACATCCCTTATTCTGAACTATCTTTCGACACCGCAATTTCCAGGATAATAATGCCTTTTGAAGTGTCAGAAGAGGTATTCTATCCCAATTCTCCCGAGCACCTTTCCAGAGTCCTGTTAGGGTTTTGGGACAATGTTTGGATAATGCAGTTTTTAAAAGTCCGAAAGCACCAAAATCCATAGGTGACACCTCGGGAGATTTAGTAGGGATATCAGTGAAGGGTATGGCCTTGATACCAGTTTTTTGTTCCATTTCTTTTAGGAACTTTACAGTGGATTCTGATGTGTGACTGCTAGCTTTATCCTGATGGAGTCTCACAGATGGATGGCACTGTGGGTAAAGCGATGGTATTTCATTCAGAAAAATTGGCGATAAAATATGTTCCTGATAGTATTTGGAGTTGATCTTTACATTTTTTTGCACCCTCTTTATTTTTAACTTGCCATTAAAGGAAAAACCAGCAACAATCATGAATCCCTTAGATAAACTTTCTTTCGATTCTTTGAACGATGTACTTAATTTTTTTCCTCCCCTTTTATGATAATAAATGGCTCTTTTTCTGTTACAGTCATTTAAATACACCCATGCTTCATCTATTGTGACAATTGTTTTCCATTTTTCTCTGGATAAGTGTTTCTCATATAGAATTCTGCAGCGGGTCCTGCGTCGAGCGATATGCTTTGGAAGAAGACGATGCACATTGCGTTTTTTCGCTTCTTAAGATTTAAACCAACGTTTATCATTTTGTTTACAGTGGACACCGAGCATTTTAATGATTTTGCAACTGTCCTTTGACTAGGGGGATTTTCTTTTAACATTAAACAACGTACCTTTGCAATAGTCGAAGATGTCCGTTTTTTCCTTGGATACTTGTTTGGAATTTTTGTCCCACTTGAGGCTCCAATTTGACGTTTTTTTACTTTCTTGTTGATGATATTACCTATCGATGCTTTAGATATCACAAAACCATGACTCTCACATCGTTTTTGGATAACGGAGTATGCATATTTCTCTTCGGAAAGAGCGTCAATGTAGCTTTCGAACCACTGCTTTGTTAAATTCGCCATTTTGAACAAAAACAAAACTTTCGAGCCACAGACGATAATTTTGACGTTTATAAACATAATACAATTGCAATTACTTCTTTTGCAGCAAACGAGTTTTTATTTCCGCTTACCTAAATCGTCTAAAAAATGTGAGAACAGCCTCTGTATTTGTTACTCGTGTTGTAGTATCACAGTACCTATAATAACATCTTGAACACATGCCATCGAATGCAATTTAACGATGTTTTTGCGTGATATCTGTACGTAAGAACAGAATAAAAGACTTTTCCCCCAAAAAAAAATTTATGAAACTGGTTTTAAAATGGATTCTGAAGAGATTTTTTCATGGCGACTGTGCATACGTAGGAATGTATGTATCTCGCATAACTCAAAAACGAGTAGCCTCAGAACGTTGACATTTTGTATATAGAACTGCTATAACATGTAGATGAGCACCTCTTATTTTGGTTGCAATCGGGGACACCAAAAGTATATAAATATATGCATATACTGTTACGGATTTTGTATTTATTTAGGTATTTACTTAGAATTCTTTATTTTCCCGTGCAAGGCAGACGATTTTTGAAGAGAAAGCTACGTCGGAAAAGTAAAAATAAAAGGGCGCGTACATTTAATATTTAACATATAAATATTTCGTAATTGCTGTTGCCATCGAGGAAAATCGAGATATTTATAGATTTTACCAGAATATTCTAGTGAATAATTAAAAAGCTTATATAAACCGAATATAAACACCTCATCTCAGTTGCAGTTGCAACTGTTTTAAGCTAACGGTTTGTTTACTTAATGCTGTTATTGTTTGTAGCGAATTCACTGTGAGATTGAATTAGTTCCTGTGCTTTGAATTTAGGTCTGTTTGACGTTTGAGATATTGTGATATTGCACGAATATCTCTGAGGAAATATTGCAGCATTTTGTTTTTTTTATTGTGAAAAGAATAAGTTTCATTAACTTTTTAACGACTTGTGCATTCAATCCATTACAAACCCGTACACACGCAATAATACTATATATCCACTCTGTTACTCGGCTCAGTGAGCTCAGTCTCTTTATTCTTGTATGCTGGTAAATTGTGCGTTTTTTTGCTTTAAAAATGATTGAGCTATGTTGTTCTTATCTTCCGGTTAATGGTTTTATGTCTTTAGTTAACCTGCATGTTATAGTTGTAGAATTATCAACAATTTAAAAGTTGTTTAAGCGCGGCTAAGCCTAATTTTTGTTTACCATTACGGCCATATTTGTTTAGATTTTAAACGTAGCAGAATAGTGGATTTGTTGCCGATCTGGAGAAACAAAGCTTCGCAACAACAGAGTAACGTCGTCTTTTATTATTGCGATTTAAATTATGCTTAATCCATTCTGTAATTATCATTTAAGTTATTAAATTATCCCATAAATTGACTTAACATAGCTGATTGAGATTTTATGCGCTTTTGTCTTCTCTCGAATTGAGAACTAAATTAATTGAATGAGAAATATGTCTCCAATCAAATTCGAGGAAATGAGTTGAAATGCAGGAAAATACGCGCATAATTAATTATTCGGTACAAGGAAGTCATCTGGTGTATAACTCAGGTATTTTATTTTGGTTTTTTGCTAACTTAATGAAATATTTATTAAACGCAGCAATTTAGAAGCAATGTGTTGATACTCCGGAAAGCGTAAGATATTTATGTTTCAGATTTGATTGGAAAATGAACGATATTAAAAAAAGTGTGTAGGAGTTCGGTAAATTGGAAAACATTTCGTATGTTTTCAACTTTGATTAACAAACAAACTATTTCAATGCAAAAAGTGGATTTATTAATATCCTTGTTTGCTTTTATATAACTAATTGATTTAAATCAAAATAGATCTAATTCTTGATACATTTAATTAATAAGTTTACGAATATTTTCATAAGTTTGTTCTAAATTTGCAAAAGATTTTTCTAACGCCCCGTTACAAAGCAACCTGAAGTAACGGTAGTACATACACTCATGTCCATAAATTAAGGATAATACAAAATCAGGCAAAGGAAGAGTTAGAGGCAAAACAAATTTGACTTATTTGTAAAGCTTATTTATTAAACAAAAGATAAAGAGCAAAAAAGATGCTATATGTTTGATATTATTAAAAAACAATATTATATTATTTTTTAATATGATATTATTTTTTCTCCATGGAGCAAATTACAAAAAAAAAAAAAACTGTTTACAAAAAACCAATATTACATGGTTGGTATTGTTAATACATTGTATGTCTCCCAGACGATGCAATACAGTCCGTACAACGCCTAAGCATGCTGAGTATCAAATTATCGATCTGATCTTGGGGCATATTACACCACTCAAAAAGCAATGCTCTCCGAAGTTCCGGTAGACATGTAGGAGGAGGTTGACGGGCTGCAACTCGTCGGCCAAGCATGTCCCACACGTGTTCTACTGGATTCAAGTCCAGTGAGGATGCTGGCCAGTCCGTACGGGTGATATCCTCGGTGATTGAAGGCAGTCGCTTGCGATGTTTGCACGGTGAGGACGGGCGTTGTCATCCATAAGCACAAATTGTGCGCTCATGGCGCCCCGAAACAAACCTACCTGTTTTCCAGAATGACGTCCCGATAGATTTGGCTTGTCATGTTTCCAATTGGAACATGCGGATCAGTTCTGGAACCCAGAATAATTCCACCCCAAACGAGCACTCCTGCACAACCGTAACGGTGTCGTTCAATGATGTTTTCTTGGTGGTAACGGGTACCTGGAGCTCTCTATATGAAAGTCCGGCGAGAATCAGACTCCAAGCTAAACCTGGACTCGTCGGAAAACATCAAACAAGCCCACTGTTGCGGTGTCCACAATGCAGGCTCTCAACTCCAGGCTAACCGCAGGCGACAGTGAGTTGCAGTAAGTGGATTGCATCTGACAGATCTACGAGCATATAGACCAATCTGCCCTAAGCGTCTGCACACGGTCTGCTTTGAAATTGTCGTACCAGTGGCTACAGAGAGCTGACGAGAAAAGGTCTGAGGCTGTGCTCTGCCTGTTTCTTTTGGCAGTAACTGCCAAATACCTTCGCAATGAGGCAAAATAAGGAAAAATCGAAAGCATCTTCATTATAAATTGTAAAATACAGAAAAACCTGGAACATCAAATGTAGTTAAAAACAGTTAAAAGAACAATTTTTACAATTAAAATTAGAGTTTCATTGCGAAAACGAGCAATTCGGCCAAAGGGCAGGATGACAAATTTGTGGATGCACAAACTGAAATTAACTTTTGATTCCATTGGACGATATGTCACTGAAGTTGGTGCACAAGCTGACTTCATTCAACATTCTAATAGGAATTTAAAATATAAAGAAATAGCGGCCTCGTTAGGCGTAGTACCACTTAAGCAACATTTAAATTCTAGGTAATTCTATAACTATTGCCTGCAAATTAACTAAAGACACAAGACTTAACCGGAATTAAGAAAAATATAATTCAATCCCTTTTAAACTGAACTACGTGTTCTAGCAGTCAAATAATACAAAATTTCAGTGTTTTGAAGCTACTCCTTTTTAAGTTATGCCAAATATATACATGCATACGTACGTACAGACATTAAGAAAAAAATCTTTTCTGAAGCCATCTTACATCCATTTTGCAATCCGTTTTCGAAAAGAGAGTCCTTTATTCTGACCACATGTACAGATGTCACGCAAAAGCATAGCTCAAATAATTTAGAGAGGTCAAAATGGATATTTTTGTTGAAACACGGTATCCGAAATTTTCCATGATTATAATACTTCCTTGACTTCATACAAGGAAGTAAAAATAAAACAATCGAACTTTGACATCAGTGTTTTGTACATACAGGCTGCTTCAGCAAATCTGTTACAAACTTTAAAGAAAGATAGAATACACCTAGATGATAGAAAATCTTATAGCAATGCATGGTCAGAAACGGGTTCTTAGTGCGATAGTGGCATCGCAAAATACAAAAATCTGATGTATACACCACATGAGTTCCTTGTACGAAATATTAAATTATACGCATCTTGCACTTCATTTAAACATACTGGATTGAATAAACTCTACTTCGTCGATAGCGCGTAAATCGCAATATAATAAATGTTCTCATTAAAGTTCACTATATTTGTTTATCATAGCGACACTGTGGCGCTAGGTTCACTTAGCAGTCTTACATCTCGTTCATTTTCTAACTCAGAATGCACAAAAACCGAACAATTATCTAATCGTTGCCACATGTTCTATTCAAATACTATGATAAATCTAAAATATGTATAAAATAAATTAAACAAACAAAAAAAAAAGGAAACAGTTTTTACCAGACGATTCAGTATTTCTCATTCAATTAATTCAGTTCTCACTTCTCGACAAGGCAAAAATACACAAAATCTCAAAATAAATATTTTGAAAAATTGTTGTAAAAAATTGCTGAGTGTTAAGTAAATCTTAACCACTTATTTCCTAGAATAAATTCCTGGATGAGTTAAGCATGATTTAATTCGCAAAAATAAAATGCGTTATCTTTGTTATTGCGAAGCTTAGTTTCTCTAGATTGGCAATCCACTATTCTCCTAAGTTTCAAATGTAAACGAATATGTCCACCATGAGAAAAATAATTAGGTTTAGCTGCACTTAAACAACTTCTAAATTGTTGATAATTCTACAAACCTTACTACAAACCTTACTTACTACAAACCTTACAAATGCAGATTTACTAAAGGCATAAAAAACTTTACCGGAATATAAGATCAACATAATTCAGTGATTTTTAAAGAACAAAAATGCACAATTTACCAACATTTAAGAATAAAAACTGAGCTCACTGAGCCGAGTAACAGTGTGGATGTATAATTTTGGATATGTATACTTTTGGTGCGGTCGATTGCAACCAAAATAGGGGGTGCACAGCAACATGTTATAACTGTCCTATATAGAAAATTTCAACGTTCTGAGACTACTCGTTTTCGAGTTATTCAAGATACATACATACATACATACATACATACATACATACATACATACATACGTACATACATACCTACGTACGTACGTACGTACACACAGAAGCCACGAAACAAACAGCTTCAGAATCCATTTTAAATCAGTTTTATATTTTTTTGGGGGGGAATAGTCCTTTATTCTGCCCTTACGTACAGATGTCACTCAAAACACATTGTTAAATTGCATTCGATAGCGGTGAAAATGGATGTTTTCGTTGAACTTGGATACCCGAAATTTTTCGCGATGACAAGACTTCCTTTTTATGTACTTCGTACAAGGAAGTAAAAAGGAAAGAGACGAACCATATGACGAAACATGTTTTATTATATTTAACACAGCAGAAACCAGCAACTAAGAACAAAACCAGACAGCTATCGTCTTTTAAGAAGGTGTTGGAAATTATGTCTTCGGACCGCGATGTACGTTTCATATCTTCGGCGCATGGAAGAATCTGCATCACGCATGGAAAGCGCATGACGCAAGTTTCCAGCATCACAGTCCAGGTCGTAATTTCGAACAGCTTCTTTGATGAGGATCGTCCGTTTGTAAGGTTTTAGTTAAACTAACCAAGTTTTATTTTAATTTAAATCTGTCTATCTCCTCTCTGCTTCAACTTCCCGTCAGAAGAAGCGCGCGGTTTCAGCTTATGCTAATTTTGAAGTACAGCGAAGTACTATTTAAGCCAGAGGTAGAAACCTCTTAGAGTGAGAGAGCTTAGTCTCAGACCACGGTCACTCTGCTCAACGTTCGCCTGACCAGCTAGCAGTTTAAATTTATAAGCCGTAGTGCTTACTACGTGATTGCATTGTAAAATAAATTAAAGTGCGGTAGTATTTAGTATATCTTGCTACGCACCCTTTTAGATAGAGGCCAACTTCCGCGAATTGCTCTGCGAAGCAAAGTTTAATTTAAGTTCTATTTTAATTTATTTAAATTTATTTGATTGTTAAGTTCGACCAAAGTGCGGTCTGTTACTTTCTGTATCTCTCCCGAGTTGGGAAGTTTGTAAATAATAGTGATTCAATAAAAGAGGATTTCAAATCCCTTCACGTGCAGTTACTATCCAGCCCAGCAGTACATCAGAACAAAGTTTAAGTTTCATCAGCTCACTGTTCCAGTTCAGGACTGAAAACTTGAGAAGAAACACCCTGGTAAATATTTCACAATGTCTGCAAAGAACACACACAGAATACTCAGTCCTGATAGTGGCGCCCGAACAGATAGAAGAAGATGGCCTCAGCAACAAGAAGACGAACTTGAGACACCTGCTGTACCTGTCCAGAATCCTGAGATAGCACCTCCTGGCATAGAAGGATTCGGCTACATCGTACAAACCATGCGAGCAGCCATGAAGCCAGCGGCAAGTTTTGACGGCAAGACAGCCGTAATCAATTTCCTGGAAAAGCTAGACTCCCACTTCATGCTATATCCAGTCCACGAATTTCAGAAAGTCGCTCTTGAAGGGCCAAGCGCTAAGTTGGTTCAAGTGTATCGGAAAGAATCTCTTGGGGGAACCAGGAAGCCCCACATATACGTATGAAAATTTCAAGAATTCCCTGGTGAAGGCATTTCCCGTGGTGCGAGATCGAGCCAGACTGGAAGCTGAACTCTTTAGTCGATATCAAGAAAGAGTAGAAGATTTGTGTAATTTTATTTTGATGAAAATTGAAGTTTTCAAGCTTTTGTATGGAAGTCGCCCGGATCCTGAAATTATTCAAGTTATACTTCCTAGGCTACTGCCCCAAGTTCAAGATTTCATCGAGCTAAGAAATCCAACGACATTAGACAGATTATTTGAGCTCGCAGTACAGTTTGAAAGCCGAAGAACAGCCGACAACGAACGACGACGCCAATTTGAGCGAAGAAGTCAGTGGAGTTCGCCATGACCCCAGCAAAAGCAAAATCAAAATTACGGGAATAAGGCGAAGCAATGGCCGAAGAAAGATGTGTCTCCTAAAGCGAGCGGCGAACAAAGGGAATTTAATAGAAGAACAAGCAAAGATTCCGAGGGCAACCAGAA
>KK116023.1:148791-191460 GCA_000611955.2 Stegodyphus mimosarum
CCTAAGCACCGCAAAACCCTTCCAAAATCAATTTAAACACCGTGGTCGTGAAGAATTTGAGTTTTCCGAAGATTGAAGTTCTAATTAACAACATACCGGCGACAGCCCTCTTGGATACAGGAGCCCAAAGCAGCTTTATATCGGAAAGATTCTTCAAAAAGCACTTTCGCCGTTACAGAATTTTTAGTGCAAGAGACACGGATGTCATAGCGGCCCAAGGAGAAAAGTGTAGCTGTTTAGGAAAAGTACCGTTGTTCGTGCGTATCAACAACGAACAGGTAAGAATCCTGTTTTATATTGTGCGAAACCTGCAAACATGTATTATTCTAGGTGTGGACGTTCTTAGTTTGGCAGAAGAAAAAATTGATTTTAAAGGGGGAGAGTTGACATTAAATATGAAGCCAATTGAAATGAAGAATGATAAGCCGCCGCAGCTGGACTTGCAACATTTACCAGCAGAAGAAAAAGAGAAAATCCACGGACTGGTAAGTGAATTTTCGAATTTATTTAGTGATGTACCGGGTTTCACACAGGTGGTGAACCACGACATTGACACGGGGGACGCTCAGCCAGTTAGGCAAAAGCCATATAGATATGACAGGGTCAAAGAAGAAATAATTGAACATCATATTAAGGAGATGTTAAAGAATAAAATCATCACGCCAATTTCGAGCAGTTACGCTAGCCCCGTTGTACTGTGTAAGAAAAATAATGATTACCCGATTACGCACCCAAAGCGGTGGCGTTTTGCTATAGATTATCGCAAGTTAAATTCAGTTACAAAATATCCTGTATATCCGCTGCCGATAATTGAAGAAATAATTCGAAATATTTCGTCAACAAAATACATGACTACGTTAGATCTTACGAGTGGCTATTTTCAAATTGGGGTAAAACCCGAAGACGTACACAAAACCGCGTTCATAACTAAATCTGGCACATGCGCATTTCTTAGAATGCCTTTCGGTTTATCCGGCGCGCCGGCAACATTCCAAAGATGTATGGACATCGTTTTAAGACCAGTCCTTGGTGAAAGCACTTTCATATATTTAGACGATATTATAATTACGAGTAGTAATCTAGAGCAACACTTACAAGATTGAAGAAAAGTATTTTCATTGTTAAATGAAGCTGGTTTAAAGATAAATGCGTCCAAATGTAAATTTGCCGCAAAAGAGTTACGCTATTTAGGATTTAAAATTTCCCAAAAGGGAATCGAAACGGATCAGTCAAAAATTATAGCTATTAAAAATTATCCTGTTCCTAAAACAGCGAAGAAATTATCATCGTTTCTTGGGATGTGTTCATACTATCGTTCCTTCATTAAAGACTTTGCAAAAATAGCTGAGCCACTGCTAAAGTTGAAAAGAAAGAAAGCTAGGTTTTCGTGGTCAGCAGAAGCCAACTTGGCGTTTCAAAAACTGAAAGACGCATTGACTCAAGCTCCCGTCTTAAAATTTCCAGAAGGGGATAAAGGATTAGAGATTTCAGCGGACGCTTCAGATTTCGCGATTGGTGCAGTGCTTTCCCAAAATGGTCAGCCCGTGGCTTTTTTCAGCCGAACATTAAATGAAACCCAAAGAAACTATTCCGCAACAGAGAGAGAAACTCTCGCAGTGTTAGCATCAGTACAGAAATTTCGTGTGTTCTTTGGAAGTTCTCCAGTAACTGTATATACCGACCACGCGGCGGTCACTAGACTCTATTCTGGAAAAAATTTATCACCCAGATTAATAAGGTGGGCTCTCAAATTACAGGAATATAACCTAATAATTAAACATACGCCGGGAAAAGAAAATGTTGTGGCAGATGCTTTAAGCAGAATTAACTTAGATGAAAATGGAAGTGTAATTAAGATAGCCATGTTAACATCCAAAGTATTAGATTCTCGTGAAACAGTAATAGCCGAACTCAAAAAAGATCCGGAGTTCAAAAATATATACAATTATTTGGCCGACCCTGAGAATTTCAATCATCCGGATATTGTGCCGATAAGAAATAGGGCCGAAAATTACGAATTAATTGACGGACTGTTATTCTATACGAAAGCTACTAATGAGAATCATGAATATAGACCGGTTATCCCAGCTAGCATGAGGTTGAATGTATTAGAAGAGTTGCATGATTGTGCCATTTCGGCTCATTTAGGTATAAGAAAAACTGTTCAGAGAGTTCGCGAGGCAGTTTTCTTTCCAGAACTGCAAAAGTTTACTAGGGCGTATGTCCAGTCGTGCCCAACATGTCAATTAAATAATTATGTTAATTTCCGCCCGGCCGGGTTCCTAAATAGTATTAAATCAGAATTCCCAAATCAAATAATAGGCATCGATTTATTTGGACCTTACCCTCGAAGTAAATTTAACAAAAGCCGATATCTTTTAGTTATAGTGGATCATTTTAGCAAATGGTTAGAATTAATTCCGTTAAAACGCGCGTCTGCAAAAATTGTAGTAGATTCAATTCTAAATAAGTATATTTTAAAATACGGGGCGCCCCTAAAAGTTATTTCCGATAATGGTCCCCAGTTTGTTAGTAAAATGTTGGAGGAAATGTGTGCAAAACTGGGCATACGTCATCTAAAGATGGTCTCTTATCGTCCGCAGTCAAACATAGCTCAACGGGTGAATAGAAATGTAGTGAAAATAATTCGAAGTTATGTGAAAAACTATCACTCTACCTGGGATAGACATATAAATGAATTTGCATTTGCCCTTAGTACCGCCAAACACGATCATACATAAAAAACACCCGCTGAAGTCTTTTTAGGAAGATAAATTTTGACCCCCTTGGACAAGCTGTTCTTTGTCCAGGAAAGGGCAGAAGAATTTAAAATGAGTGATATACAAAAGTTGATACGGGAAGCGACGGGAAATATAGAAACGGCCCAGAGAAAACAAAAATTATATTATGACCTAAAAAGAAGAGAGGTCAAGTACAATGTGGGAGATGAAGTGCTTAAAATTAAGCACAACTTGTCAAATGCCCCAGAAGAAAAGGTGGGGAAATTCTTTCCGCGTTTTGAAGGCCCGTTCATAATTGAAAAGATTACAGGGGCAGTGGTTATATTAAAAAGAAATGATGGTAACACAGTGACAGCGAATGTGGACCAAATCAAGCCATACTATAATCGCAACAAAATGGCAGTATTTAAAGATTTGTTTGAGGATCCGAGGCAATCGAATAGCCAGGAAGATGTACTTCAGAAAAAACAGCAGGAACCAGCAACAACGGCATCGAAAGGTCAGAAAAAGAAAGCTTCCCCTCAACAAAGTAGAAATAAGAACCAAAAATGTGGTTTCAAAAGAAAGTCTCACGAAGCAGGTGACCAGATCTACGAACGGATCTACGAGCGCACCAAGAGAAGAAAGCAGAATGGGCAAGGGAAGCCCAATGTATCCAAAAGAACTGTGGAATCATCGGACAGGTGCCTGAAAAGCAAGAAACGTCGATTGCAGCTTGAGAATCAACTTCCCGAATACAGCAGGAACCAGGACAAGCAACGAACAAGGGCCCAGGAGAGAAGGGCCCAGTCCACCAAACGTCCAGCGGAGGAACCTCCTCTACAAAGGAAATTGCCGAGGATACAACGACAGAATTTCAAAAGGAAAAGAGATGAGCAACCTCCCAAGGACCAAAAACAAAAATCCAGGAGACTGAACCAAGCTACAACTTACTCAACTTTTAAGGATTGGGCCAAGAAAAGGATGGACGATCACAATAAGATAAGTAGAATTCCTTATTCAAAAGTTTAGTTAATTTGGAGTGTACTGCAATTTGCAGGGCTGATTTTACCTCAAGCGAGGTTGAGTTTTGCGCCAAGTGGGCGATAAGTTCTCATATTGAAAGAAAAATGTTTTTATTTAAAAAAATTTTGTAATTCCTAAAGATTTAAAGTCACTTAATGTTTGTAAATAGATTAATTTTGTAAAAGCAATGAATTGCTGAAAAGAAATATGTTAACTAAATGATTTTGTATGACGCTTTGTCGGAAGACTTGTAAAATGTCTAGAATGAAAAATCGGAAAATTGAAGAACACGATTTAGTCTGTGGACTATTAATTTAGTGTAAAGTGATATTTCAAGAAAGTACCTTGAGAAAGGAATAGGAAGCACTTGCTGTAAGCTTAGAAATTTAACCTATATTTGTATTTCATGATTGCTATGAAATTTAATGTGTTATGAAATGTAACAAATAATAATATTATGCTAGCAATGCACGCTAAGTGCAATATTAATGTGAATGTTGTGTGCAATCTGCGAGTTTGTATGCATGAAAAGTTAAAGATTCACTATTTTAGAATGCAAGTGTTAATTAGGCTCTCCACCAAATACACTTAAAGTGTTAGACATAAAGCTAGTGAGAACCTTAGGATTAGCTGGTTATAGGGCGTTTTTTTCAGGTCTCGTATGTCAAGTTCTAACTAATGTTAGTCGATTGTAGGTGGAAGAGTTGAACACCCCCGAACACAGAAAAAAAACCCGCAATGGCGGTTTGCTTTGCATCCAACACCGGTGAGAGAGCATAGGGGGAAAGAATTTAATTGTGCTTGAATGATAATGTGTGTGTGTGCGAATTTACACAGGTAAAAATAAGGAATTGTACCACCTAGAATTATTCTGTTATTATGTGATACTAAAATTATTTTCCTTCCAGATTTTGCTGGAAGGAGTAAGACTTGTTGGAAGAATAAGACGTGTTAAGAAAAAATGTTGAAGACTGTTGTTCAAGAATACTTCGTCTGTAAACTTGTTTCACAAACAGATATTGCCTTGTAAGAGTTGGCCTAAGTTTAGAACAGTTAAATTTTGACTATTTTAGAATTGCGAGTTTCAACATGGTCCGTTTGGACCAAAGTAGTTTAACTATCGCAATTCTGGCGGGAAGTATGTAAGGTTTTAGTTAAACTAACCAAGTTTTATTTTAATTTAAATCTGTCTATCTCCTCTCTGCTTCAACTTCCCGTCCCGCGCGCGGTTTCAGCTTATGCTAATTTTGAAGTACAGCGAAGTACTATTTAAGCCAGAGGTAGAAACCTCTTAGCGTGAGAGAGCTTTGCCTCAGATCACGGTCACGCCACTCAACGTTCGCCTGACCAGCTAGCAGTTAAAATTTATAAGCCATAGTGCTTACTCCGTGATTGCATTGTAAAACAATTTGAAGTGCGCTAGTATTAGTATATCTTGCTACGCACCCTTTTAGGTAGAGGCCAATCTCCGCGAATGCTCTGTGAGCAAACTTTGATTTAATTTCTATTTTAGGTTTAGCATTTAAATTTATTTGATTGTTAAGTTCGACCCAAGTGCGGTCTGTTACTTTCTGTATCTCTCCCGAGTTGGGAAGTTTGTAAATAATAGTGATTCAATAAAAGAGGATTTCAAATCCCTTCACGTGCAGTTACTATCCAGCCCAGCAGTACATCAGAACAAAGTTTAAGTTTCATCAGCTCACTGTTCCAGTTCAGGACTGAAAACTTGAGAAGAAACACCCTGGTAAATATTTCACAATGTCTGCAAAGAACACACACAGAATACTCAGTCGTGATATGTTATTGCAATTATTTCTAAGTTTCCGCCGAGTTAAACATAATAAACATTGTTCTCCGCCTGTTCGAGTCCTTCCATTGTGTTTTCTGTCGTCACTACTGCGCCAGGAGAGTGTTTCCGACCATGTAATGGTATGTGGTTTTCCATCGTCTAGGTGTACGTTATCTCTTCTGAAAGTTTGTAACAGATTTGCTGAAATACCCTGTATATATGTGCATTGTTGGAGTTATTTTTCACTTTACAGTTTTCAATGTTCATTACACATGAAAAGTCAAGAATAAGAAAAACCAACTTTAAATCATAACACTATAATAAATACTGCATGGGTGTAAAATTGTGTGAGAGACAAGATAAAACAACATTTAGACTGTAAAACCTGTGTGTTCAAATATGACAGTAAATAACACAAGATAATACTCCAACGGTAAAGTATTAACAAAGCGTTGTGTTTAGATTTGGGCAATAACCCGTTCAAGTTTAATTTAAATTTATTGGGTCCAGTGTTCTAAATTATAAGTGAAAACATACAAGTTAATTTAAATTAAATATTTTCATTTATTAAAGGTAAACAGAACTAGTAACAATATACATTAGGTGGTGGTGGTACGGTTTTAAATGAGAATATGAAATAACATACCGTTTACACTACAAAGAGAGGATCCCCACAAGAAATCACAATTACTTAACAGCGTACATTGAAGAAACGTTCAGCCATATTGAATCTAAAAAGGAAAGAGAATGTAAGTTAATATGATGGGCATGTAATGAAAGTTTTAGAGCCTTCAGCCCCTTTTATCTGGGCTCCGTCCTTCCTGCGTCGCCATCCATAGGTGGTTTTCTCTCCGCAAATTCTTCAGCCATCTTTCCACTGTTACGTAGATAGAGTACTCGGGACGGAGCGACTGCTTTCTGGTCTGTCGACAACCTTCAGAAAAATTTTCCTTCCTCTCCGTAGATCGCTGCCGGCCCTTTTTCTTCATCTCGCCAGCCTCTCGTTTGTCGATCCGAGAATGTCCCAATCCAACCAAGAGCATGGCAACCCGAAAAGCGAAGTCAAAAACTGGAAGGTGAAGGCAAGGGTTTGGTTAGACAGAAGTTGGCGAATAATCCCTGATTCCACATTGTGAGAAGCGACCCTCCAGAGTCATCAACCTGACAAGCAGAAGCTAGCCTCGTTCAGGGTCACATTTTAGGATGGTGAACGCTTATAAGAATGTGAATCACCCCGACCCCTCAACCTTGGCGTGGCGTAGCTGCATACAAAACAAGCTGATTCAGCAGGGTGCAGATTTCGCACTTGACGAAAGATATTTTTCAGACCACTGTCTGGCAGAGCAAGACAAACGTCAAAACAAAGTCGTAAATCTTGATTCCCAAATACAACGTAAAAGTTTTTTTAGAAAAGAATTAGGGATTTGCTTTTTAATACTAAATTAATAAAAGACCGAAGAAAATTTCTTATAATGGAATTATAATAATTACATAGAAAAAATTACAACACCAAACACGACCACCAGAGTCAGAAAATATGGATTCCAGCTTACCAGAAAGAGGGGTACAATAACAAAACCAAATTAAACCTTAACACCAACTTGTGTAAGGCAAATAACTTTAAGTGTTTTTTTAATTGACCTTAAGGGTCAACTTAACCAGAAATTAAAAATTAAGAAAACAAGTTAAGATTTAGTATTAACTAAAAAAATTAAATTGTTAACCAAACTACCTTAAGGAAAAAAAATGAAAAAAAAATTACTCAAGCAACTTAAATTCAGAGTTAACCAAAACTGCCAAAAATTAAATGACAACAATTACTTTTCAACAAGGCAAAGAAAAAAAAATCTAAGATCAACTACAAAATAAAAACAAATTAATAACCTTTAAGACTGATAACAGAATTAAGATAAATCATTACAATTAAGATATTTTAATTGAATAACTGAAGTATAGCTAAGTATGTATTACATAACAGTATAAAAGTATATATTTATACGGGATATTTCAGGCATACTGATGTACTTTGAGAGTATATGTTACGGTGAAACACCGAAATCTGGAAAATGTCGACTTTCACCAGTGAATGTCAACATTTACTTAGTCGCTTGGTGTATGTCCGAAATATTTTCCAAATACTCTTATTTCTGACTTACACCGGTGAATGTCGACATTCACCATGTACTAATGGTGAATGTTGAATATATGAGAATATTATATTTTCTTCTCCGTCATTCAGTCGCGAAAAAACACACAAGTACTTAAAACACACAATACATTCAAAATGAGAAAGGAAAATAATAGAAGTTAAAAAACTTACTTAATTATACAGTACGTAGTAAATGAGAAAATAAAATAATAGTAATAAAAAACTTACTAAATTATGTGATTCAAATCTGATTAATTGCAACAACTTAAACTATTATGAGACTTTGAATTGCACAAGAGGCCCTTGCTTTTACAACTGCATTTATGGGAAACAGCCAGTCGCCTCTCTTTTCGACCTACACCAGAGCATATCTGTGATTGTCGACATACACCGGTGAGGGTCCGAATGTACAAGAATGTAATGCAACATTCGATCTTTCACCGACGTGTTTGTCGAATGTTAACATTCTCCGGTGAAAGTCGACATTATCCAATTTCGGTCTTTCACAGTAATATATATATAACTAAATATAAATAGAAATGCAAGTTAGAAAACCAGTGAAAGTCGTAAAAAATCGCTATGTTTCTAACTTACATTTCTATTTATCTTTAGTTATAAAATTAGCAGCTTCAAGTGCTATTTTTGACCAGTTTGGTCATACGTTTTTCAACACTCAAAATATACCTGTATATATATATATACATATATACAGGTATACTAATATACACTCAAACCTGTTTTTGTGCGGTATATGAAAATTTCAATTAAATTGGAATATAATTGACGAAGTTATCAATAAAAAAAAAATAAAATAAATAGTCAATAGAAAAAGGAGCTCAAATCTTGTATATCTGGGTACCAAGGTATATACAAGTATCTATATATAAGTATCTATTGAAACAAAAGTCGTCGCAAAAACTGATCACCGACTACATGGTAACTGAAAAAAAAATCAACTCTAAACGACTGTATTTTTAAAGATACTTGTGAAGTTTTGTGCTATTTTTTTATGCAGTTCCTATCCACCGCACAAAACAGGTTTGAGTGTTCATAAGAATAGAATAATATGGGAAAGATCATATGTTAAGAAGATTTGAAGGAAAGTAACAGGTCAATCCATATTTCGTTCTTCGCGGTTTATCGTTAAACAGTATTGGATTTTAAGGGTATTTAATTGCTAAACAGTAAGATTAAATGCTTTGAAACATTTTTCTACATTTTAGTTCTCTAGAATCATTAATAAAAGTTGTTGTTACCTTTCCTGTTAAAGAATGAAGAATCTGTTATATGAATATGTATGTGCGTTCCGCGCATTACGAAAAAAAGGCGACATCCAAGTACAAATACTGAACACATGTTGGCTTCCATTGGAACAAGGGCGTCTCGAAGCTGCATTTTGAATTACGATTTTGTTTATCATTTATTTTATATTTTGTAAAAGTTTAATGAACTTTTGATTAATGAACTTGTAAGGCTCCTTTATGCTAATTAACAAATTATTTTATTTTGTGGATGTTTACTGTCTCTACTCCCTTCCTTTTTGTCGCTAGAATGAAAATTAATTCGCTGGTATTTATAGTTTTTTAGGCTGTAGTTCCAACAATTGTTTTTCTCCTCCTATCTTGTGTGGTCATTAGGGTTTTACAGCGTTATTTGTTGAAAATGTTTTACGTTGGCAACTTTCGTCATACATACGTCGTTCCAAATCTATTTATGTTTATTCAGTGCGCTGTTCCATATGCACAGGAAAGCAGTGGGTGTTGGTGTTCGAAAATTTCGGAATGTTTTCTCTGTAACCGTAAGCGGAAGAGCTGTCCTGTTTTAAAACCATCAGAATACATTCAAATAGCAATACCTGAAATTTCATTTCGAATTGTTGAGCGGATATGCCGCTAGGAACCTAATTATACGTCAAGGAAGTTTTCTTATGGTTATCCTGTATACATTTTCGTTTTTTACTTCCTCGTACGAAGTAAAAAGGAAGTATTGTAATCGCGAAAAATTTCGGGTATCATATTTCAAGGAAAATGTCTATTTTGACCGCTATCGAATGCAATTTAACGATGTTTTTGAGTGACATTCGTACGTAAGGACAGAATAAAGGACTCTTTTCCCTCCCCCAAAAAATATAAAACTGATTTAAATAGATTCTGAAGACATTTTTTCGTGGCGTTTGTGCGTACGTAAGTACATACCTACGTATGTATGTATGTATGCATGTGTGTATCTCGCATAACTCAAAAACGAGTAGCCTCAGAACGTTGCAATTTTGTATATAGGACTGCTATGACATGTAAATCTGAACGTCCCTTTTTGGTTGCAGTCGGCCGCACCAAAAGTATATAAATATATGTATGTATATATGCATTTTGTTACTCGGCTCAGTGAGCTCAGTTGTTTTTCTGTTTTGTTCTCATATGTTAGTAAATTGTGCACTTTTCTTTAAAAATGATTAAGTTATGTTGTTCTTATTTTCCTGTTAAGGTTTTGATGCCTTTAGTAAAAGTGCATGCAAGATTTGTAGCATTATCAACAATTTAAAAGTTCCTTGTGTGGCTAAGCCTAATCATTTCTGTCATGGCGGATATATTTGTTTACATTTGAAACTTAGGAGAATAGTGGATTTGTTGCCAATCTACACAAACTAAGCTTCGCAACAACAAAGATAATCCTTTTATTATTTTATTATTGCGAATTAAATCGTGCTTAATCCATTCTGGAAATTTATTCGATGAAATAAGTGTTTAAGATTTACTTCGTAATTTTTAATGTAGCTGTTTTGAGTTTTTACGTATTTTTGCGTCGTCGCGAAGTGAGAACTGAATTAATTGAATGAGAAATACTGAATCGTCTGTGAAAAACTGTTTTTGTTTGTTTATTTGTTTAATTTCTTTTAGACGTCATTTTAGATTTATTTGAGTATTTGAATAGAAAATTGGCAACGATCATTTAATTCTCTAGATGATATACATAATTTTTGTGCATTTGGATGAGTTATAAAATGAATGAGATGTAACGTTGTTAAGTGAAGCTAGCGTCAGAATGTCGCTGTGGTAAACAAATATAGTGAATTTTAATGAGTGCATTTATTCTATTGTGGTTTATGCGCTATCGATGAAGTAGATTTTATTAAACCAATAAGTTTAAATGAAATTCAAAATGCGCGTAATTTAATTTTTCATACAAGGAAGTCGTGTGGTGAACATATCAGATTTGTTTTACTTCCTTGTAAAAAGGAAGTATTGTAATCGCGAAGAATTTCGGGTATCACATTTCAACGAAAATATCCATTTTGACACCGATGGAATGCACTTTAACGATGTTTTTGCATGTCATCTGTAGGTGAGGACAGAATAAAGAACTCCTTTCCTTCACAAAAAAATTATAAAACTGATTTAAAATGGATTCTAAACAGATTTTTTCTTGGCGTTTGTGCGTACGTATGTATGTATGTATCTCGCATATCTGAAAAACGAGTAACCTCAGAACACTGAAATTTTGCATATCAGATTGCTATAGCATATAGACGTGCACCTCCTTTTTTGGTTGCCATCGGCCGCACCAAAGGTATATAAATATACACAGTCTCTCACTCGGCTCAGTGAGCTCAAATTGTTATGCTTATATGTTGGTAAATTGCGCCTTTTTTGCTTTAAAAATGATGGAATTATGTTATTAAGGTGTTCTCAATTTAGTAAATCTGCATGCAATATTTGTGGAATTATAAAAAATTTAAAATTTTTTTTAAGTGCGGCTAACCTAATTATGGTTACGAAAGCAGCCGTACATTGTTTACAATTGAAACTTAGCAGAATAATGGATTTGTTGCCAATCTACAGAAACTAAGTTTCACAACAACAGAGACACCGCCTTGTTTTATTATTGCAAATTATATTACGCTTAATCTATTCTGGAATTTATTCGAGGGAATAAGCGTTTAAGATTTACTTCGTAATTCGTAATTTTTAATATAGATATTTTGAGTTTTTAATGTATTTTTGCCTCGTCGCGAAGTGAATCATCTGCGAAAACTGTTTCATTTTTGTTTGTTTGTTTAATTTCTAATACATCGTTTTAGATTTATTATAGCATTTGAATAGAACATGTGGCAACGATTAGATAGTTCGTCAGATGATATACATTATTTTGCACATTCTGAGTTATAAATCGAATGAGATATAACGCTGTTAAGTGAAGCTAACGCCAGAGTGTCGCTATAGTAAACAAATACAGTGAATTTTAAAGAGTGCGTTTATTCTATTGTGGTTTATAGGCTACCTACGAAGTAGATTTAATTCAGTCGAGTATGTATAAATGAAATGCAAAAGAAATGCGTATAGTTTAATATTCCGTACAGGGAAGTCATGTGGTGTACGCATCAGATTTTTATAATAATAATTTCAGGCCGCCTGCTGAGTTTGCTAGTTTTGCTGCATTTTGAATCGTATATTAATTAGATAAAAGCCAAAAAAGTAATTATACAGAGGCTGTTCGCACATTTTTAGACGATTTTGGTAAGCGGTAATAAAACCTCGTTTGCTGCAAAAGAAGTAATTGCAATTGTACTATGTTTTTAAAAGTCAAAGTTATCGTCTGTGGCTTCAAAGTTTTGTTTTTATTCAAAATGGCGTATTTAACAAAGCAGTGGTTCCAAGGCTACATTGACGCTCTTTCCGAAGAGAAATATGCATACTCCGTTATCCAAAAACGATGTGAGAGTCATGGTTTTCTGATATCTAAAGTGTCGATAGGTAATATCATCAACAAGAAAGGAAAAACAAACGTCAAATTGGAGCCTCAAGTGGGACAAAAATTCCAAACAAGTATATGAGGAAAAACGGACATCTTCGACTATTGCAAAGGTACATTGTTTAATGTTAAAAGAAAATCCCCGTAGTCAAAGGGCAGTTGCAAAATCATTAAAATGCTCGGTGTCCACTGTAAACAAAATGATAAAATGATGATTTAAATCTTAAGAAAGCGAAAAAACGCAATGTGCATCGTCTTCTTCCAAAGCATATCGCTCAACGCTGCAGAATTCTATATGAGAAACACTTATCCAAAGAAAAATGGAAAACAATTGTCACAATAGATGAAGCATGGGTGTATTTAAATGACTGTAACAAAAAAGAGCCATTTATTAACATAAAAAGGGAAAAAAATTTAAGTACATGGTTCAAATAATCGAAAGAAAGTTTTTCTAAGGGATTCATGATTGTTGCTGGGTTTTTCTCATAATGACAAGTTAAAAATAAAGAGCGTGCAAAAACATGTCAAGATTAACTCCAAATACTATCAGGAACATATTTTATCCCCAATTTTTCTGAATGAAATACATCGCTTTACCCACAGTGCCATCTATCTGTGAGACTCCACCAGGACAAAGCTACCAGTCACACATCAAAATCCACTGTAAATTTCCTGAAAGAAATGGAAGAAAAACTAGTACTAAGGTCATATCCTTCACTGATATCCGTACTAAATCTCCCGATGTGTCACCTATGGATTTTTGTTTTTTCGGACGTTTAAAAACTGCATTATCCAAACGTTGTCGCAAAACCCTATTAGGACTCTGGAAAGCTGTTCGGGAGGAATGGGATAGAATACCTCTTCTGACACTTCAAAAAGCATTATTATCGTAGAAATTGCGGTGTCGAAAGATAGTTCAGAATAAGGGATGTCGAATAGAACATTTAAAACCCAAGAATTTTATGTAATTTAGTTTTGTGAATACAATATACATCGTCTAAAAAATGGGCAAACAACTTTCAAAGAGCTTTGTAAGCGATCGGTTGATATACTAAGTTACAAATTTCTGAGGATGTCAAAAGTGACGATGAATCTCTAAAGCCGACTTTGAATACCAAATAAAGTGCATAATAAAATACCTTTTCATTTTAATTCAAGTAATTTCCAACCATATTTGTTGCAATGAACGTTAAGTAAATAATCTGTTTGCAGAGGAAACGGCCGACTCTTAAAAGTTTCGTGCGCCGGCAGTACAGTTTAAAAGATTTTCGCTGCTGATCTTTATTTTAGGAAATCCTCGCTTTAACATTCAGCATTTTCATGAATATTTGAATAGTCAGCGACGACCACAAATGCATAAATTGATCTCTTCCAAGGGACTGGCACTGAATGCATTCTACAATTTAAAAGGTAAGTTTATGTTTGAAATATTACATTCTTTAAAGAAAAGACTTAGATATATATGTTGATGATGATGCTCGATAGTGCCCTTAATGTACACTGAGAAAAAAAAAAGACGGACAGTTTTGTATCTCCCGTTCTACTGTGCCGATTGACGAAATTCAACTTGCGTTTTTCATGTCTCGAAAGCGCGACTTAGGATATGTATTAGATTAATATATATAGAATTGTTCAAGTATAGATTTGACTTTTGACACAAAATCGGGCTTTTTCTGAAATGGTATGCCAATTTTTTTCCTATATTTCGATTTTACTACTCAAATTATGCGAACTGCCAAGTTGTGTAAAAATCTCACGAGTACTTCTTAAAAAAATTAGCTCACAAAATTTTAGCTCCTCAATGTTAATTGAATTTGGTATATATTTATTAATATCCCTTTTTTTTATGAAACTTGTTTAACTTCTTCTTACACAGTTCAAAATTTAGGTTCATTCCAAACAAAATTTGCCCATTTTTATGATTTACTTTTTAAATTTGTGTTTTAAAATAATTTTTATGACTTTTTCGAAAAAAACTTTGAATTATAACTTGTAAAATTTTTACAGTCATCTTAAACTAGATTTAATTTTTAAGCATACCTGCAAAACATTAGAGCAATTTATTCAAAATTTTCGAAGATATCCGTGAATTTATATATTGGCGCGTTTTGAAATTTGGCGTATTTGCTGAAAGCGATGATAACGAAAACGTGGTTTACGCACTTTGTAAAAATTATTTGAAAGTAGAATGATGTGACTTTTTTTTCCTCTTACCACAATGTAAAAAGGTAGGAACGATGTGATTTTTTTTCCTCCGCTGCGCAGTGGAAGGGAGGGAAAATAGGTTGCTACATATTAAGAAGTTCGTCAAGTGAATTATTCTTGGCTCAAACTGAAAAAAATTTGGCAAGTTAAATTTATGAATTTCTCCATAAATTTCGCACCAAATTTTACAAAATTTAATATTTAGGCATAATTTGAGTCATAGAATCGAAATATGGAAAAAAATTGCTATGTTATTTCAGAAAAAGTCCGATTTTGTGTCAAAATACCTATGTAAGAATGATGCTATATATAAATCTAATATATATCCTAAGTCGCGCTTTCGAAACATGAAAAACGCAAGTTGAATTTCGTCAATAGCCCCAGTAGAACGGAGATATAGAACTGTCCCATTTTTGTTCTTTGTGCAGTGTACATATTACCTAAATAATATGCAGATTAGTTGATTTTTTCTATTAAAGTTGTGAATAATCTGTAAAATAAACTTTCTGCTCTTTGCCTAACAATGTTCATACTATTAACGTATTCCGAAACGTTCAAAGCCCCCAAACCTTTTCTTTTGACTCTTTCGTCCACCAGCGGTAGAGCGTTTAAGTCGGTGAACTTTGGTAGTTCGACTTGGTTTTCATTCCAAGTGAAAGGGCTGGATGCATGGCGTTTTTGTGTTTTTCCCATGTGTAACGAGTATACGAGCAAGTTCCCTTTATAAAGTCCTCCTTGAAGGCAAACTTTCCCTAAGGTCAGATAGCTCTCGTGTGTTTTGCCATAATCAAATAAACCAAACCACCAAGGCATCCCTTTTCTTATGCAGATAGCCATCGTGTACTGTGGTGTAGCTAAATAAAGGAAAATCATCCTCTTCCACTTCCTAAATTTTGTGTAGGCGGCGTTGATTTTCGGAATCACTGTGTTAAACATTGCCTGTAGCTCGTAACTGGAACCGAAGAAATCCCCAATAGCTTTCTCTAGGTTCGAATTCTGGACTTGGAGATTGCTACCCGTACATGCTTTTAACTGCACCAAGAAAGGCACGCTGTGAGGAGATAGAAAATACTTTAGAAACAGTTCTCAAAAGTTACTTGTTTTGTAATTGAAATAGTCACCAGTTACAGTTACAGTAACAAGTGTATGGGACACCACGACATCGTCATTGACAAAAATGGTTATGCCTACATATACTAACTAACTACAAAATTGCACTTCCAGGGGCACATCAGTACCAAGCTTTGGGACTTTGTTGGATACTATTAAAAGGTGTCATTTTGCAGAATATAACAATAGTTATATTACATTCTTGTGCCCTGGTACTTGTGTGCGGAAAGGTAATTTGACAGAGTACAGGGAATTGATTATGTAAATAAGCATAGTGATTAAATTAATTAAAACAATAATTTGAAATGCTAAGAGTACGAAATACATTATGAAACAAAATACAAAATACAAAAAGAGTATGTACTGAGAGGATTACATATTCAGGAGGTTGGTGCTTTGGTACTGTGCATGTTTATGCATATTTAGTCCAGGGTACATTGTTCAGCTTGTTGAATTGTGTGCGCTAGTAGTTCAAAGTTCAAGTTCAAATCCAGTTCGTTGAAGTACAATTTTGTTTTGTGATTTGATTTATGGTTTCACAGTCGTTTCATTCGTGTACCAGTCGTTAAATTACATAATTTTACCCTCTTTGTTGTTTCAAATCCCTTTGGGGCAGGAAAGCCTACACCAAGTCCAAGAGACCTTACCGTACAAGCAAATCGCTGACGTCCTCCTGCTGAGCCGACAGCTGTCTCAGGGTGATGCCTATACAATCCAGTAGGTGAGCGGAAGAGGGAGGGAGAACAGGCACATGAGGGGAAAGTCTTTTCTCCCCCTTTGAATTTCATGCATCGAAGATTCCCACTTCTAAATCTGGCCATGGTCTATTGGATAGGCCTAGATCTTTTACTCAAGTGACAGGCCTGGTTGTTCAGCGAAATACCATTGGTGAATAGGAGAAATTCTCCATGCCATGTACCCTCTTTAAATAGAACAATTTCATGATGTTTTTGCAAATTAACTTCCTTATTTGAAATCACGCTTTTAAACCTTTCAATTCATACTCTGTATTCTGCTTAAGACATTGATTCTGTCGCCTGTTTTGACCGTCTGACTGGTGATGTAATATTCCTAGAGTCTCTGTATTCACTTGGATATTTGAACCTCAGGATTCATGAAATTTATAAGCCAGGTCAAGGATGCAGGATCCATGCGGAGCAGAAATTTTCTGCCGTAGATATAATGATGGAAATGATCTATGGCTTTAACTATGGCGAGCATTTCTGGTTGCACAGTAATTTCTTTCTGGTTTAGACAGGTATTTGCTCCGGCATATTCTTGGCTATTTATTTCTTGGAACAAAACAGCACCAACACTTTCATTGCTCTTATCCGTGCCAAGAATAAATAGTCTGGCGAGCGGAGGCTGTGGCAGGATTGGAACAGCTGTAAAGCTTCCTTAAGGTTGTTAAATCCATCCTCACATTCCTTTGTACGCAAGAACTTTTGCTTGCTCTCTGTCAGCTTGTGAAGAAGCCTTGAGATGAAAGAAAAGTCCTTCACGAATCTCCTATAGTAGGTGCAAAGCCCTAGAAAACGTTTTAGCTGATGACCATTTTCAGGGCGTCTCCAGTCTTTAACTGCCGACACTTTTTTAGGCTCTGATCACACCCCTTTGGCAGAGATAACCTGTTCGAGGTAAGTCAATTCCTGTCTAAATAATTAACATTTATCAGGACTCAAGTTCAGACCGGTTTCTTTCAGTTTCTGAAGTACTTTTCTAAGATTTTCTAAATGTTCTTCAAAGCTCTTCTCGAGGACGATAATGTCCTTCAGGTATATTAGACAGGCTTCGTAGGGAAGATCTTTCAAAACAATCTACATGAGGCGTTCGAATGTAGCCGGCGCATTACATAGTCCAAACGGCATCACCTTGAACTGCCAAAGTCTTTGTCCGATAGTAAATATCGTCTTTTATCGGTCATCAGGATGTATCTCCACTGCCAATGTCCACTTTTCAAATCAAGTGTCGAAAACCATTTGCTTCCAGAGCGACTAGGATGTCGTGAATATAGGAAGAGGGTAGTTATCTTTCTTCGTAACTTCGTTCAACTAGTGGTAACCAAAGCAAAATCTAGTTGAACCGTCTTTCTCTCTCAGCAGGACGATGGGAGATGCCCATGGACTTGCTGGTGGTTCGATGACATCGCTTTCTTGCATTGTCAGGACTTTGTGTTCTGTGTATCCGTTTTGGAAGCATTGTAAACTCTGTAAAGGGTTCTTAACCTTACGTTCTAAGTCCTGAACCTGAACAGGGAGCGGAAGGTACGCTATGTTCTGATGTAACTGCTGGGCTGGAGAATAACTGCACGTGAAGGGATTTGAAATCCTCTTTTATTCAATCACTATTAAATACAAACCTCCCAATTCGGGAGAGATACAGAACGTAACAGACCACACTTTGGTCGAACTTAACAATCAAATAAATTTAAATAAATTAAAATAGAACTTAAATTAACTTTTGCTTCGCAGAGCAATTCGCGGAAGTTGGCCTCTATCTAAAAGGGTGCGTAGCAAGGTATACTAAATACTACCGCACTTTAATTTATTTTACAATGCAATCACGTAGTAAGCACTATGGCTTATAAATTTAAACTGCTAGCTGGTCAGGCGAACGTTGAGCAGCGTGACCGTGATCTGAGGCAAAGCTCTCACACACCGAGAGGTTTCTACCTCTGGCTTAAATAGTGCTTGGCTGAACTTCAAAAATTAGCATAAGCTAAAAACGCGCGCTTCTTCTGACAGGAAGTTGAAGCAGAGAGGAGATAGAAAAGATTTAAATTAAAATAAACTTGGTTAGTTTAACTAAAACCTTACATACTTCCCGCCAGAATTGCGATAGTTAAACTACTTTGGTCCAAACGGACCATGTTGAAAACTAGCAATTCTAAATAGTCGAAAATTTCACTGTTCTAAACTTAGGCCAACTCTTACAAGGCAATATATGTTTGTGTAAAATACAGACGAAATTTTCTGGAACAACAATCTTCAACATTTTTTTTTTCAAGTCTTATTCTTCAAACAGTCTTACTCCTTCCAGCAAAATCTGGAAGGAAAACAACTTTAGTATGACATAATAACAGAATAATTCTAAGTGGTACAAATCCTTTTTTTTTTTTTCTGTGTAATTTTGCACACACACATTATCATTCAAGCACAATTAAATTCTTCCCCCGTATGCTCTCTCACCGGTGTTGGATGTAAAGCAAACCGCCATTGCGGGTTTTTATGTGTTCGGGGGTGTTCAACTCTTCCACCTACAATCGACTAACATTAGTTAGAACTTGACATACGAGACCTGAAAAAAACGCCCTATAACCAGCTAATCCTAAGGTTCTCACTAGCTTTATGTCTAACACTTTAAGTGTATTTGGTGGAGAGCCTAATTAACACTTGCATTCTAAAATAGTGAATCTTTAACTTTTCATGCATACAAATTCGCAGTTTGCACACAACATTCACATTAATATTGCACTTAACGTGCATTGCTAGCATAATATTATTTGTTACATTTCATAACACATTAACAATTTCACAGCAATCCTGAAATGCAAATAGAAGTTAAATTTCTAAGCTTACAGAAATATAGGTTAAATTTCTAAGCTTACAGCAAGTGCTTCCTATTCCTTTCTCAAGGTACTTTCTTGAAATATCAAATTACATTGAATTAATAGTCTACAGACTAAATCGTGTTTTTCAATTTTCCGAATTTTCATTCTAGACATTTTACAAGTCTTTAGACAAAGCGTCGTACAAAATCATTTAGTTAACATATTCTTTTCAGCAATTCATTGCTTTTACAGAATTAATCTATTTACAAAATTAAGTAATTTTAAATCTTTAAGAATTACAATTTCTTTTAACAAAACATTTTACTTTCCATATGAGAACTTATCGCTCACTTGGCGTAAAAGTCAACCTCGCTTGAGGTAAAATCAGTCCTGCAACTTGCAGTATACTCAAAAATTAACTAAACTTTTGAATACGAAATTGTACTTATCTTATTATGATCGTCCATCCTTTTCTTGGCCCAATCTTTAAAACTTGAGTAAGTTGTGGCCTGGTTCAGTTTCCTCGTTTTTCGTTGTTCTTTCGGAGCCTGCTCGTCTCTTTTTCTTTTGAAATTCCGTCGTTGTATCCTCGGCAATTTCCTTTGTAGAGGAGGTTGCTCCGCTGGACGTTTGGTGGACTGGGCCCTTCTCTCCTGGGCCCTTGCTCGTTGCTTGTCCTGGTTCCTGCTGTATTCGGGAAGTTGATTCTCAGGCTGCAATCGACGTTTCTTGCTTCTCAGGCACCTGTCCGATGATTCCACAGTTCTTTTGGATACATTGGGCTTCCCTTGCCCATTCTGCTTTCTTCTCTTGGTGCGCTCGTAATTCCGTTCGTAGATTTGTTCACCTGCATCGTGAGACTTTCTTTTGAAACCACCTTTTTGGTTCTTATTTCTTTGTTGGGGGGGAGCTTTCTTCTTCTGACATTTCGATGCCGTTGTAGCTGGTTCCTGCTGTTTTTGCTGACGTATATCTTCCTGGCTAGTCGATTGCCTCGGATCCTGAAACGAATCTTTAAATACAGCCATTTTGCTGCGATTATAGAACGGTTTTATTTGGTCCACATTCGCTTTGAGCGTTTGACCATCATTTCTTTTTAATATAACCACTGCCCCCGTAATTTGTTCAATTGTGAACGGGCCTTCAAAACGCGGAAAAAATTTCCCCACCTTTTCCTCTGGGGCATTTGACAAGTTGTGTTTAATCTTCAACACTTCATCTCCCACATTGTACTTGACCTCTCTTCTTTTTAGGTCATAGTACAATTTCTGTTTTCTTTGGGCCATTTCTATATTTTCCGTCGCTTCCCGTATTAACTTTTGTATATCACTCATTTTAAATTCTTCTGCCCTTTCCTGTACAAAGAACAGTTTATCTAGGGGGGTCAAGATCTTTCTTCCTAAGAAGAGTTCAGCGGGTGTTTTTTGTGTAGTATCGTGTTTGGCGGTCCTAAGGGCAAATGCAAATTCATTTATATGGCTATCCCAGGTAGAGTGATAGTTTTTCACATAACTACGAATTATTTTCACTACATTTCTATTCACCCGTTCCGCTATGTTTGACTGCGGACGATACGGGACCATCTTTAGATGACGTATGCCCAGTTTTGCACACATTTCCTCAAACATTTTACTAACAAACTGAGGACCATTGTCTGAAATAACTTTTAGGGGCGCCCCGTATTTTAAAATATACTTATTTAGAATTGAATCTACTACAATTTTTGCAGACGCGCGTTTTAACGGAATTAACTCTAACCATTTGCTAAAATGATCCACTATAACTAAAAGATATCGGCTTTTATTAACTTTACTTCGAGGGTAAGGTCCAAGTAAATCGATGCCTATTATTTGATTTGGGAATTCTGATTTAATACTATTTAGGAACCCGGCCGGGCGGAAATTAACATAATTATTTAATTGACATGTTGGGCACGACTGGACATACGCCCTAGTAAACTTTTGCAGTTCTGGAAAGAAAACTGCCTCGCGAACTCTCTGAACAGTTTTTCTTATACCTAAATGAGCCGAAATGGCACAATCATGCAACTCTTCTAATACATTCAACCTCATGCTAGCTGGGATAACCGGTCTATATTCATGATTCTCATTAGTAGCTTTCGTATAGAATAACAGTCCGTCAATTAATTCGTAATTTTCGGCCCTATTTCTTATCGGCACAATATCCGGATGATTGAAATTCTCAGGGTCGGCCAAATAATTGTATATATTTTTGAACTCCGGATCTTTTTTGAGTTCGGCTATTACTGTTTCACGAGAATCTAATACTTTGGATGTTAACATGGCTATCTTAATTACACTTCCATTTTCATCTAAGTTAATTCTGCTTAAAGCATCTGCCACAACATTTTCTTTTCCCGGCGTATGTTTAATTATTAGGTTATATTCCTGTAATTTGAGAGCCCACCTTATTAATCTGGGTGATAAATTTTTTCCAGAATAGAGTCTAGTGACCGCCGCGTGGTCGGTATATACAGTTACTGGAGAACTTCCAAAGAACACACGAAATTTCTGTACTGATGCTAACACTGCGAGAGTTTCTCTCTCTGTTGCGGAATAGTTTCTTTGGGTTTCATTTAATGTTCGGCTGAAAAAAGCCACGGGCTGACCATTTTGGGAAAGCACTGCACCAATCGCGAAATCTGAAGCGTCCGCTGAAATCTCTAATCCCTTATCCCCTTCTGGAAATTTTAAGACGGGAGCTTGAGTCAATGCGTCTTTCAATTTTTGAAACGCCAAGTTGGCTTCTGCTGACCACGAAAACCTAGCTTTTTTTCTTTTCAACTTTAGCAGTGGCTCAGCTATTTTTGCAAAGTCTTTAATGAAAGCCCGGTAATATGAACACATCCCGAGAAACGACGATAATTTCTTCGCTGTTTTAGGAACAGGATAATTTCTAATGGCTACTATTTTTGACTGATCCGTTTCGATTCCCTTTTGGGAAATTTTAAATCCTAAATAACGTAACTCTTTTGCGGCAAATTTACATTTAGACGCATTTATCTTTAAACCAGCTTCGTTTAACAATGAAAATACTTTTCTTAAATCTTGTAAGTGTTGTTCTAGAGTACTACTCGTAATTATAATATCGTCTAAATATATGAAAGTGCTTTTACCAAGGACTGGTCTTAAGACGATGTCCATACATCTTTGGAACGTTGCCGGCGCGCCGGATAATCCGAACGGCATTCTAAGAAATGCGTACGTACCAGATTTCGTTATGAACGCGGTTTTGTGTACGTCCTCGGGTTTTACCCCAATC
Source organism: Stegodyphus mimosarum (assembly GCA_000611955.2). Classification (NCBI taxonomy): domain Eukaryota; kingdom Metazoa; phylum Arthropoda; class Arachnida; order Araneae; family Eresidae; genus Stegodyphus; species Stegodyphus mimosarum. The sequence continues at coordinate 171,372 of KK116023.1, forward strand.
TGAAAATAGCCAATCGTGAGATCTAATGTAGTCATGTATTTTGTAGATGAAATATTTCGAATAATTTCTTCAATTATCGGTAGCGGATATACAGGATATTTTGTAACTGAATTTAACTTGCGATAATCTATAGCAAAACGCCACCGCTTTGGGTGCGCAATCGGGTAATCAGTATTTTTCTTACACAGGACAACCGGGCTAGCATAACTGCTAGAAATTGGCGTGATTATTTTATTCTTTAACATCTCTTTAATATGATGTTCAATTATTTCTTCCTTTACTTTATCATATCTATATGGCTTTTGCCTAACTGGCTGAGCGTCCCCCGTGTCAATGTCGTGGTTCACCACCTGTGTAAAACCGGGTACATCACTAAATAAATTTGCAAAGTGACTTACCAGACCTTGGATTTTCTCTTTTTCCTCTGCTTGTAAATGTTCCAAGTCCAGCTGCGGGGGCTTATCATTCTTCGCTTCAATTGGCTTCATATTTAATGTTAGTTCTCCCCCCTTGAAATCAATTTTTGCTTCTGCCAAACTAAAAAAGTCCACACCTAGAATAATACAAGTCTGCAGGTTACGCACAATATAAAACAGGATTCTTACCTGTTCGTTGTTGATACGCACGAACAATGGTACTTTTCCTAAACAGCTACATTTTTCTCCTTGGGCCGCTATGACATCCGTGTCTCTTGCACTAAAAATTCTGTAACGTCGAAAGTGCTTCTTAAAGAATCTTTCCGATACGAAGCTGCTTTGGGCTCCTGTATCCAAGAGGGCTGTCGCCGGTATGTTGTTGATTAGAACTTCAATCTTCGGCAAACTCAAATTCTTAACGACCACGGTGTTTAAATTGATTTTGGAAGGGTTTTGCGCTGCTTCGGACTTCTTCACCTTCCTTGAAGAAATCCCTCTTAGTTTAAATTCTTCTTATTTTGATTGCCCTCGGAATCTTTGCTTGTTCTTCTATTAAATTCCCTTCGTTCACCGCTCGCTTTAGGAGACACGTCTTTCTTCGGCCATTGCTTCGCCTTATTCCCGTAACTTTGATTTTGCTTTTGCTGCGGTCTTGGCGAACTCCACTGACTTCTTCGCTCAAATTGGCGTCGTCGTTCGTTGTCGGCTGTTCTTCGGCTTTCAAATTGTACCGCGAGCTCAAATAATCTATCTAACGTCGTTGGGTTTCTTAGTTCGATGAAATCTTGAACTTGGGGCAGTAGCCTAGGAAGTATAACTTGAATAATTTCAGGATCCGGGCGACTTCCATACAAAAGCTTGAAAACTTGAATTTTCCTCAAAATAAAATTAGACAAATCTTCTATTCTTTCTTGATATCGGCTAAACAGCTCAGCTTCGAATCTGGCTCGATCTTGCACTACAGGAAATGCTTTCACTAGGGAATTCTTGAAATTTTCATACGTATATGTGGGGCTTCCTGGTTCCCCCAAGAGATTCTTTCCGATGCACTTGAACCAACTTAGCGCTTGGCCCTTCAAAGCGCTGGTAGCAAGAGCGACTTTCTGAAATTCGTGGACTGGATATAGCATGAAGTGGGAGTCTAGCTTTTCCAGGAAATTGATTACGGCTGTCTTGCCGTCAAAACTTGCCGCTGGCTTCATGGCTGCTCGCATGGTTTGTACGATGTAGCCGAATCCTTCTATGCCAGGAGGTGCTATCTCAGGATTCTGGACAGGTACAGCAGGTGTCTCAGGTTCGTCTTCTTGTTGCTGAGGCCATCCTCTTCTTTCTGTGCGGGCGCCATTATCAGGACTTAGCATTCTGTGTGTATTCTTTGAGAACATGGTAAATTCTGTAAAGGGTTCTTATCCTTACGTTCTAAGTCCTGAACTGGAACAGGGAGCGGAAGGTACGCTATGTTCTGATGTAACTGCTGGGCTGGAGAATAACTGCACGTGAAGGGATTTGAAATCCTCTTTTATTCAATCACTATTAAATACAAACCTCCCAATTCGGGAGAGATACAGAACGTAACAGACCACACTTTGGTCGAACTTAACAATCAAATAAATTTAAATAAATTAAAATAGAACTTAAATTAAACTTTGCTTCGCAGAGCAATTCGCGGAAGTTGGCCTCTATCTAAAAGGGTGCGTAGCAAGATATACTATATACTACCGCACTTTAATTTATTTTACAATGCAATCACGTAGTAAGCACTATGGCTTATAAATTTAAACTGCTAGCTGGTCAGGCGAACGTTGAGTGGCGTGACCGTGATCTGAGGCAAAGCTCTCACACACCGAGAGGTTTCTACCTCTGGCTTAAATAGTGCTTGGCTGAATTTCAAAAATTAGCATAAGCTAAAAACGCGCGCTTCTTCTGACAGGAAGTTGAAGCAGAGAGGAGATAGAAAAGATTTAAATTAAAATAAACTTGGTTAGTTTAACTAAAACCTTACAGCATGTCCTTTAGAAGTTGTCCTACCTCTTTCCGTTGAGCAATCAGTTAACGTCTTGGATGTTGCTTGATTGAGAGATGATCACCGGTATCGATTTTATATTGTGTCAAACTGGTGCGACCCACGTCAGGAGACGAGTGGGAGGAAACATCTCAAAGTTCTTGAATGACACGGTCGGCAGCATTCCTCTCCTCATCGCTTAATCGTGCATTCTGCAATAATCCGATGTAATGCTCTGTGAAGGCATGGATTCTGAAGTGTTATTGTTTCATTTGACGCAGGTCACTGGAGTACATGCTGCAGCCACTTCACCTTTCTTATCCCCTTGAGGACCAAAGCGTGGACAAGGAAGCCCAGCCAAGGGACCGAACCCCGGAAATGGAACGTCGCCAATGGCCCATGCATTTTCTGTAATGCATGGTCATTAATGTAATGACCTCGACTTTTGAAGTTACGTATTAAATGTACCAATTATTAATATGTATTAATAAAAGAATATTACATTAATGGAAATAAATTAAATATGAGAAATACTAAAATTATAACTATAAGCACGAAAACAAATAACGTACTTATGAAAACATAATTACACATAGGAAATGCAAAAGAAAAATAAGCAATAGATATGTGTGTGTAATAAAATTCCAAATTAATAATTCTGCTGCGTGTGGAATAATTCAAAACGAGAATCGTCACACAGAACAATGATTGCTTTTTCGCCGAGCAAGTAAGATTCATAACGCAAAGCTGATATCTTTTCCCTTCTGTAATAAAACTGCAAAGTTACTTTTCAGTTAACTGAGATAGTCTATATTAAGTTTTAAAATAAATATAAAAAACGACAACTGGTCTGAGTTTTCCCATTATGAAAGTTTGGCGACGTTAGACCCGCTATAGTCAGCTAGATGCGTTTTCTCACATTCTCCTAACAAAAACCAAAACAAAAAAAAAATGAGCTGGAGCATTTCTACACGTTTTAATAACGAAAGCGCAAAGAATAAAAACGAAAAAACGAAGCCAACGAAATTTCTAACGAAAATAAAAAACACGTCGGTGTTCCTTTATCTTAAAGAGCTATGATTCCTAGTTGAACGGCAAATACATCTATCAAAACCAAAAGCACAGAGTAGAAACTGATGCTCAGACATGAATGTCAAAAGCCACATGACGTAAGTGATGGGAAAACCGTTACCATTTAGCACCGTCTACTGGAATTTAAAAATTTAAGAAAAAATCGTTCCATTTTTTAAGTTACGTATACTGGATGCTGGGCTGAAGAGATCGATCGAAGCTCTTCGCGTATACGCGATGCTGGGCTGGTAAGAGTGGAATCGTTGCGTCATGTATACGCGACGCTGGGCTGGTAAGAGTGAAATCGTTGCGTCGCGCATACACGACGTTGGTCCCTGAACGGGTTAAAAACTCTCGCCTTGTCAGTTACATTGGCAACTCTCACCGGGAAAATGGTCCTCGATAGGTCAACGAGTGCTGAGGCTACTAATTTCGAACTGTTGCAGTTCTCGGGATATTCTATGATGCATGGCATAGCCGAAATTTCTATTTTCGGTTATGGATACAGGAAGTAAAATTCCGTTCCTGCGGGTTCTTGAGGGTCTTGAGCTATGAGTTTGCGGATCGATTTCACTTCTTCATCATTAATTCCGAATAGGACTATGTCCTCAGAGGCAGAATGCAGTTCGCTATTTTTAAACTCTAAGGAAAAATTGTATTTCCTTAGAAAGTCGAATTCTAGTATGCGAGGATCTGTAATCTTTGCCACATATGCCATGTGATGGTAGGCGGCACTTGGAAACGCGATGTTAACATTTAATTTTCCCTCGATCTCTAGCTTCTCGCTGAGCACAGTCTAGAGGGTAACGCAGGGTGGCGTCCAAATAAGTCTACCTTCCAGTTGTTGAGACAAATCTTTTCAGATCATGGTAACATTGGTTCCTGTATCGATCGTCATATTTCAGGAAACTCCATTGATATGTTCCATGATGAAAAGTCCATTGCTGCCGCAACTCACTGCAGAATTCCGAAGTGCTTTAAACTGGAGCTTTTCATTATCTGGCTACCTCGCAGCACGAGATGGCCACTAATTAGTTTCCATCCTCTATGCTAGGAGAGGTCTTAACATCCGTGGCCTGAAGTGTTCTGCAGTTCCTTCGTATATGGCCTTCAGCACTGCAATTCATATACTTTAGGGTCGGTTTCTTGTCAGTAGTGTTGCGTCTGAAGACATTCAGTTGTCTGGTTAAATGATCTAGGCGAGCAGCCATTTGATATCTCTGCCGTTTGGACTTGAGCAGCTCTACTTGGGTGGCGGTCTGTACCGAGTTGCTTACTGGGCTGCCAGGAATTTCATGGCGTACACTAGAGCACTTTCCAGATCCTTTACATATGTATTCGTAGAGCTTTCTGTATTTCAGGATCCCGAATGCCATCGATGAAGTACTACAAGGACAGGATTTCCCTTGTTTCTGTCGGGCATTCAGGAAAAGTGAGATGGAATAGCCTTTCTGTATGCTTGGCGAGTTCCTGGAATACTTCCATAGTCTTCTGTTGACGAGATCTTAATTAAAGCATGCTGTAGTCTTTTAAACATGTCTTTCCTAAAAGCATCTCCAGTGCTCGAGATAGAACTTAGAAATCTAGCCTTTGGCTTTCTGATAGAGTTTGAAGGACATCCGCTGGATCTGCATGGGTAAAAATTTAAAACCGTATCAGAATTGCTCCCTGTCGTCGCTACGAATTTCTTTAAGATATTAACATCTTTGGCGATTGCAGAAATCATGTAATCAATTTGTTTTTCCATGGCAGAAACTCTCTGCTATTTGTTCTTTTACAGAAGAAACTCTTTCTTCATTATCCCCAATTTTATTTTCAGAAGCGTCAATTTTGCCTTCCATAGCCTCGAATTTGTTTTCTATTACACGGGTAACTTCGCTTTTCATTTTCTCTTGATCTCTATCAATCTTTTATTGAACAGCCTTCATTTCTTCTTTAATATATTCCAGAACAGCTTTCATGTCTTCTTTAGCAGCTACTCGACCAGCTTCCATATTTTCCTTAACAGATTTTTGACCCGATTTAATTTCTTCTTGGCCCACTTTCATTTCGTCTAAACAGCTTCTCTTCTTTAAATGCAGCAAAAGCTGCCATCAGCTGCCTTAATTGTTCTTCCATCGCTCTTGTCACTGGCATTCAATCCCACTTCTGACACCAAAACTCGTTCCATGTGTACGGGTTCGCAATAGTTTGAATGCACAAGTCCGATAAAAGGTTAATGAAATTTATTCTTATCAGAATAAATGTAACAAAACGCTGGAATTTTTCTCAGAGATATTCGTACAAGTGTTCACAATATCTGGCAACAATAATCAGGAGAACGGCAAATATGTGAAATAGAACTCAATTCTCAGCTTATTTAAACAGAATCCTAATCCGATCTCACCGCGAATTCGCAAACAATAACAACAGCAGCTAACTAAATTGAGCTGTTCTCCTGGCGTATTGCAGCTTTAAATCGGTCGCGTAAGATATTTGTGGCATTTTATACTTCTCGAGATTTCTGAAAAGCAAAAAAAGCAGAATTACGGACAGCTAACATGATAGTCAATTACATTTTTACAAATGAAATATAAATTACCGAAATAAACTTTTGTTCAATGTTAAATGCACGTACTCCTGTATTTTTACTTTTCCGGCATAGATTTGTTTTCGCTGGGAAATAAAACAATTTTAATTATAATTCTACTAACATTAGCTATCTAAATACAAAATTCTTGACAGTATTTTGTAATTTGTATTTCACTCATATGACCTAAGAAAAAAATTTAGTTATTTAATAGAATAATTTGTTCTAATATGTTCGTGAAGTGCTTTAATTTTGCGATCTTCATGCTCGAAGAATTTTTCAAAGCTAATCAAATTTGCAAACGTTTCTAATCTAAAAACCCTCATTCAGTTTACTTTGGAATACAATATAAAATTCTATTAATTGATAATTCAGTGTGAAATTAACGACGCATTTCTCGTCTTTGTATAACTTCTACAACGTTTCCTATATTTGGTTTAATATAATGTGACAAGATAAGATGACGATAAGACATTTCGGTAAAATGTCATCTCAATTACAAGATTTGCGAATGCGTTTAAAGTTTTTTTATAGCACAAAGTAAATATTTTCTGATTTGTCAAATGAATTTGGGAAACTTGTGTTAACAGCCGATAGATGGCATTGTAAAACAAAAGCCGCCGATAGGGGGCGTACGATAGCAATCGAGAATCGGGAAGCGAGAGAATGTAACTGAGATTAAGAATGTTCCGTAATGATATGTATATATGTATATATTTACTGCAATAAAAAAGAAATTATAAAATGCAAGAGGTATCCCGATTGAATGAAAAGTGAAAGCTCAACTTACCCTAGCCATCCTGGGATTAATAACGGAGATTAAAGTTAACATTTCAGAAGTGGGATTATTAATGCAAGCACGCATTGAATAATGACCTCGCGTACCATGAGCGTGGAAGAAGGGGTAAGTTTCGTTTCTTTAAAAAATTTGAATGCATGTGAACTTGTAGAATAATTCTAACAGAGTATAGAATTTAGAAGTATAGAATTATATTATTAGTTAATATTATGGATGAGAATACAAAGAAAGCTTTAGATAAAGCAAAAACGAAACGTAAAACTCTAAGAAGGTTAACAACACAAGTAATTAAGAGAATATCGGAATTATTGGAACAGGACATTGTCGATACAAAATCATTAGAAGAATGTGAGATGAATCTACAAGAAAAAGCAGATCAGATATTTAAGTTAGATCTAGAAATTGAAAATTTAATTCCTGAAGTATCTGATCTCGAAACAGAAGTCGAGAATAATCAGGAATACAGAGAACGTATCATCTACGCGAAATCGAAAGTCAAGAATTATCTCCAGAATTCAGATAGAAATAAGGCAGATTTGTCGTTGAAGAATAATTCTTCACTTATTTCGAGTAGTGAACCAGACAAACCGAGAATAAATTTGCCGAAACTTCATATAGAACCGTTTGAGGGTAATTTAGAGAAGTTTCAGGAATTTTGGTCACAGTTTGATAATGCGATTCACAGTAACGAACGCTTATCTAAAGTAGATAAATATAATTATCTTAAAGCTTTCTTGAAAGGACCAGCCTTAACCAGTATTCAAGGACTATTAATATCGGAAAATAATTATGATTTAGCAGTTGAGTTGCTTAAAGAAAGGTACGGAAAAAAAGAAATTATTGTAAGAGCTCATATTAACAATTTGTTAAATTTAAGTGCAGTAAAATCGGCATCGTATTTGAAACAGTTAAGGGAATTATACGATACGATAGAAATCCAAGTACGGGGTTTACAAACTCTTGGTGTCGAACTGAATTCATATGGAAGTTTGTTGTTTCCATTACTAACCAAACTTATTCCAGATTCCATTGTGCTAGAGTTTTATAGACAGCATGAAAACGATGATTCTTGGAATGTAACAGAATTATTAAAGTTTCTTAGAAGAGAAATAGAAACGCGAGAACGAACATTTTTGTTTCGTCAAACAAGGGAAAATAATGAATCAGTTAAAAGCATAGACTATAAACTGTCAACTAATAAATTTTCGGAAAAGGGGAATAGATTCCAGAAGTTTAAAGGAAAGCAACAGGATTCGTTTCCTAACGCAACCGCACTGAGCACATTCCAGAAAGTTTGCATTTTTTGCGATAATTCTGAACACAGTTCTGAAAATTGTGATAAGGAACGCGAACAGAAATTAGAAAGTCTAAAACGAAATGCAAGATGTTTTTTATGCCTGCGAAAAAACCACATGGCCCGTTTATGTAAATTAAAAGAGCGCTGCTTGACATGTAATCGTAAACATTCTAGCTTGATTTGTGACGCCAAATGCCTCCCGCGTCAGACAGAGAGTCGCGAAGGAATGACGTATGACAAAATGAAAGATCAAAATAGTGTTGCAATGAATCATGATGGATTATCTGACGTTTCAACATATTTGAAGAAAGCAATAATTAACGACAGTGAACCGATTGAATGTTTGGTGGATACTGGAAGCGCTGTTAGTCTATTAAGATTTTCGGTATTTTCGAAATTACGATTGCCATTGCAACCGGAAACAAAAAAATTGTTTGGAATCGGGAGTGTAAATCACGCATGTACAACAACGTTGGGAAAAGTTCATGTTTCAATTCGAATCGACGAAATCCAAACAACCGCGAATTTGTTTATCGTACATGATGAAGTTCAGCCGTATGACCTAATTATTGGGAGAGATATTTTAAACGATCAAATGTTGGCTTATGGGAAAATAGGGGATTCGTTTAACATATGGTATGCTAGTAAAATTCCATTCGCACAATTGATGAACGAAACGGAGCGTAAGCACATTAAGTTATATTCTGAGGAACCAATAGAAATAAAAAGTAACACGATAAACTTTGTACGTTCTGTAACCCCAGATATAAATAATGGATTAATCTTATTTCAAAACAAGCATGGAAGTCCGGATTCAGTAATGGAGGTTACAAATGGTAGGGTAACAGTCCCAGTTATGAACATAGGACACAATAACATCAGATTAAAAGGAAATCAGTGTATCAGCAGGGTAATAGATATAACAGAAGATTTTGAATTAAAGAAAACAGACAATCCTAACATAAACAAAGATGAAGTACAAAACCATGTATTTTCCATTTCTCAAAATATTCGCCGAATAAAAATAGATGATATAAAATTTGACGAGGCAACTACAGATAGTGAAAGAACTGATATCTTAAAATTAGTAATTATGTTAGTATTTTATATGCTATGCACTATATTAGTCTTCTGAATGTCAAGAAAAATAACATAACAAATGTCCCCTGCCAGGATTCGAATCGGAGACCTTCCACATACTCACCACTTTTACACGAGAGGATGCGCGACAGAAAGAACTAATTCTTTGGAGAAGTGATAGTTGTTTTAGTGTTATAGCAGTTTTATTGTGTGGAACTGTAAAATTTATTATTCAAATTAACCATTTATTTATAATTTCAGTTTTTACTATAACTTTCCTATTTCGTTTCCTCACCATATTTTAGATAATATTTAAACTTAGGTTTAAGAGAGAGAGAATTACTGGCCTAAGTGTGCACACTGCGTTTAGTTCCTGCCAGCTGTGATATGTTGCGATTATTTGGTTTTGCCTTATATTGTTGTCGATATTTGAATTTGGAACGCCGCCAACCAGTACTGAGCCAGCTTAGAGTAATTAAACCTGTGTAGTCTTGGGTATTACTTTTCAACTTCAAACTGACTGTTCCTTTTGTTGCATCGCCTCGAGCTGTGGTTGATTTTGTTAGAAGAAGAAAATGATTCCGTTTAAATGAAAAGGTTGACTTTGTGGTTACTTCAGACATTGAGATAAAAGTCTTTCAGTCTGCTGGTAGTTGGAGACGGTTTAATATTTACCACATCAAAAAAAAACTTCATAAGGCATTCAGGTGATTAATACTGAGTTGGGAAGTTCTTATTTAATAATTAATGCACATTTTCTATGAAGCTTTCTAAACTTTAAGGTGTTGTAATGTATACGACGGTCAAACCGAGAAATTGCCCAAATTTCGTTTATGAATCCTGTGGAGGAAATAAACAAATATTTGAAAGTTGATGATGATTTAAAGTTCAATCGAGTTTTGATTTTGTTTATGTAAACTAATTCTCGGCTTTCCTTACCGCCTAAATGAATGTCACAAAGAGTCCTCACCACCCCGAAGAACTGAGGCCGGGGTTCAACCCCTTTCCCAGGACCTTGGAAGGATCAGCGCAACACACCTGGATTCCAGGGCTTCACTCGCCGTTAATTTACTGCCTAACAATCCCTCGGGCTTACCGTCGCAGAGGGACCTTACCCAGCAAACCTGGGACGCTACCCTCGGGCTGCCAGAGCCATTCTGCTCTAAGACTTGCCCGACCACCAGGTCGGCCAATAGGTGACCTTTCCGGGGCCTCCAGAACCACTAGGTTCGTAATTTGTATACTCCCGTGGCCGAGACTGCCTAGGTATATATCCTAGCCAGTAGCTTCGCAGCGTTCTATATGTCGACCCCCGGCGGGTTTAGTTCTGTAAAAGTTATCCTTAAATAGCTGGATTTTAATGAAGTTTTCCCCATTCACAAAAATTTCTTTTCTTTATTTAATGACAATAGTTGCAATCCAATCTTTCCCGACACTTTGGGGATTTTACATCTTCGTTTTTCACACTTGTGTACTATTTTTTCAACAGATTTCTTACCTTAGTGCTCGCTTTGTTTCCTTTCCTTGCGTTCGATATGAATTCGGTCGTTACTTCTCTTTACTCCTTTCCTTCCTCTGTTCTTCATCTAGGGTTTTCACGACCCAAACATTGCTTTCGTGATGCGTCTATTTGGCACTATCTTACAAGGTAACCAAATACGTTCTTGCTATTTCGGACAATCAGAATAAAAAGTCATAAAGCAAATAATAATCACCATTAATCCTCAAAATAATCACCGTCGGCATCCAGTGCCTTTTGCCAGCGACTAGCTAGCTGTACGATGCGATCCCGGTAAAACTCGGGAGTCCTGGACGCAAAAACGTCCGTGAGGGCCATTTCGAGGTTTAGCCTGTTGTTGAAGGATTTCCTACGGAGATGGTTGTCCAGGGTATGGAAAAGGTGATAGTCTGTTGGCGCGAGGTCTGAGGAGTATGATGGATGGGGAAGTATCTCCCAGACTAGTCGCTGGTTTGTGTCTCTGGCCTCCCGAATCACATGCGGCCTCGCATTGTCATGGAGGAGTAGACCCTTATGATTGACCAATCCTGGCTCTTTATGCATCAGTACCTGATGCAAGCTTTCCAACTGCTGCGAGTACAGGCCTGCCGTGATGATTTGGCCCACTGGCATGAGCTCATAGTGCACCAATTGGCGACTAGTCCACCAGGTAGAGAGCATGATCTTGCGCAAGTGGGTAGAACGTTTCGCAGAGTGAGGCACAGGTGTCCCGTGGTGACACCCAATGTCTGGAACGTATGGGTGGGCCCATGTTTCATCGCTGGTGAGTACTCAATCAAATATGGACGCATTGCGGTGCCAAGTAAGTAATGACAAACAGGCAGCGACACGTTGTTGCTTGTTTGCATCAGACAGTGAGTGTTTGCTCGTTGTTCAGCTTGTCTTGTTCAGCTTGCAAATGGAGTCTGATCGTTTCATCAGATACCTGGGAGTGTGCAAGCAAGCTCACGAGACGTTTGGCTACTGTCACTCTCTATGACTGCTCTCAGGGCCTCATCGTACAGCGCTTGTGGCCGACCGCTGCGTATTCATCACTAATAGACATATTCCCTGACCTGAACTTTTGGAATCATTGTCTAGCGGTTTGTTCGTTAACGGCATTATCCCCAAAGGCCTGGCAAATTCGGTGACAGCACAGCGCCTTTGACGCGTCCATTCCAATCAGTCGCTGTGTGAGTTATGTTTGAAGTTTATCAAGTCAAGCTGATCACTTGCATATATCGAGTACTGATGCGCTTTTATACTCTTGGTCAATATGCGGACTCCCATGCTAATCACTTCATCGCCAGGTTTGGCGACTATTTTTATATTGGGGTTCACTCTTCCAATGTCGTATCAGAAATGGCAAGAACTTTTTTGGTTACCTTGTATCATCCAACCGGACACGATGCACTTATGGGCTAAATTCTTGAAAATAATAATTGAGTTCTTCCCTCTTTTGCGATTAAGATCACGTGATGCTTGTAATTTCACGACAGCTTTTTCTGATCAGCGGCCTATGGGCCACTCCCTTGTCTTCCCATTGTTCCAAAATTCTTTACAGTCACGTGCTTGTTAAGCAAATGTCGAACAGCTAGATAACTTGTGCTTCGAGAAATATTCCTATCATTTACATTTAACTGTGTTTTATTTTGCATTTATCCTGATCAAAGAACTTTCCTTGAATAATGTTTCGTACGTACGGGTTCATAGTGGATTGAATGCACAAGTCGATAAAAAGTTAATAAAATTTATTCTCATCCCAAGAAATAAACCAAAATGCTGAAATTTCCTCACAGATATTCGTGCAATATCGTAGTATCTCATAGTAGTTACAATTTAAACTGCTAAAATATAAATAGAACGCAATTCAAAACACAGAGAAAGCTAATTAGATCTCACCGTGAATTCGCTACAATCAATAACAGCATTGAGTAAACAGGTACAGTTCACTTAAAACACCTGAACTGAGATGTTTTCCTTCGGCTTTTATAAGCGTTTTAAATCATGCGAGAGAATATTCTGGTATTTTCTAGATTTTTCTGGGTAGCAAAAAGTAATTACGAGATATCTATTTATTAAATGCGCGTGCTCCTGTATTTTTACATTTTCGGCGTAGCTTTCTCTTAAAAGTCGTCACGTGCTGCATTGAACGTTGAAATGAAACAATATTAATTACAATTCCATTAAAATAGCTAAATAAATACAAAATCAGTAACAGTAATGTGCATGATTTAAAAAGCTTATAATATCCGGAGGAAACATGTGTTATTTCATGTGTTATCACAGATACAACTATATACCACTTCATCTTCCTGAACAGATGCTCAAGAAACGTTGCAGGCGCAAAACACTTGGCGTCATATTTACCACAGGCTAACTCGGCAATTTTTTACTCTTAGCTACATCGGCAACGCTTTTGCGCGACTTCTGTCGTAAACGCCAGTGCTTTAGGGCAAGATTTTCGAAGAGGAGTAAATACTATTTCTGTGATAAGATAGATCTTCGCCCAACTGAGGTTGACTTTTTGGCTAACTTTAAACACCTACCATGCGTACTTTGCATTAAAAAAATTGTTTTTACTTGGTTCTACCGGGTTTCTGTGCCCCTTCTCTCCCCTCCTTCGTGAACGCACAGGAATCTTGATCCTTGTAAGGTTTATCCTAATTTTATAACAATTATTTTAAGTTTATGCATCTTTCCTATCCCCTCTAGTTCCAGCTTACAATTTCCTACCAGAATATATTTTCAGAAACGCGGTTATTTCAAAAGCGTAAGAGTAGTGCTTAAGTCAATGTTTCACTGACTTCGTTAGAGAGCTAGAGTTCCTGACTAGCGCGCGTTTGCCTTTGGCTACGTCTCTCTCTAAGCTATTGCTACCCTCTACTGTACTTTAGGCTCTTGATTGGCTTCGCTCACTTAATTGAGATTTAGGGCCAACTACTTAGAATCTTGATAGCTTCGGCTATATCTTTCAGTTAGCTTTAGTTAAGCTTAGCTAAATTTAATTTCATATTAATTTTAGTTCAAGCCCAAGTGGAGACTTTGCTGTACGCTCCGAGTTAGGAGCTGATTGTATCATATGTATTTATTTTCAGGAATAAATAGTAGTTAACCCTTCCTGAGTCTTACATCTCAGCGCTTACCAGTGTTAGGGGTTTCAAAGATTGAACTGTGAAATAAAAAGGTGAAACGCCACATCCTAAAATATATTGTTCTTTTGTACAACATTCTACCTTTCTGAAGTCTAATTTCTGTTACCTCGCATTGTTAATGTAGGTCTCTTAAACTAAATATATTCTTTCAATATGCTTGACAAGTGAAATAGCGCCAAAGAAATAAAGTGGCAAAAAATGAAATAACAATCGGAAAAGGCAGGGAAAAGAAAGTTTAGAAAAAGATAATCGCAAGCAGAAAGCATTAATCATGTAGACGACAGTAAGGAGGAAAAATGATTTGAAAGATTTTTACTAGAATTAAAATTAGTTTTTGTGTCTTTCCAAGGTGCGTGTTTGGGTTACTTAGACAGCTATATTTGCTTTCCAGATTTATATCCTTATTTCGGTTCTTTCAGGCAGTTAATTATCCGGTCACGCAAGGTTAAACAAAAAAAAAAACCTATGCTTGGTACGCTAAACTGTTGTAAAGGAATCCAGAATAATTATTTTTAAATGCTTAAAGCAAATTATACATCTGCAAAGATTAAGACATCATTTAACAAACGCAAATCAACTGGAGCTGGTTTACGAAGGTATAATCTAGGTAAGTAAATTTATACTCACACAAGTCAGGTACGGTTCGTATTTTGTATTTTAATATATATTAGCGAGCAAAGAAAAATTTTTAAATTTTACGTACCCCTGAAAAGCAAATGTATGAAAACATTTGAATATGAAAGAAATTAGTTCGCTGTTTCGAGCAACAACTAATTCGTAATTAATTTTTTATTGCCAAACCAGGAAACAAAAACTTTTGGCACTTCAGGTTAATACGTATGAAGTCACGATTTAACTTTACTGTAATATCATAACATTTTCTTAATATCAATAAATTAGAATTAACGTGACATTAACATATCGTGTCAATTATACTAACCTGACGTAAAAAAGTTGCCAACAGCAGCTCTTTATTTAAAATGCTGACATTAATGAAAACGTTTCTACATACAATGACGTCACGTGCAATCGCGTGCTTTCTTCAACGTTAGAATATAACCTTATATAATAATAATGTGTTTAAGATTTGGGAGTGCTATTTTTATCTTGTGAAACTTACAAAATTTTTATTAACAGAGGCTGCGATTTGAAAGCGAGTACTGGCAACACTTTTCGAAATAAAGCAGATTTTTATCTCCGACGCGCGAGACTGTTGCCACTCGGCAAAATGAGTGCGAAAATCAGCGTTTTCAGAGCTTTTAATTAATGCCTCGGTTGGTTAAAGGCGCTCGAGGATGATAATGGGCGAAATGTCTTTCCACAAATTTTTGGAATTGCTAATAATATATTTAATGTTTGGCAGTGCTATTTTTGTTATATATTTTGCAAAACTTAGAAATTTTTTGTTAACAATCTCTACGATTTGAAAGCTAGCAGTGGCAACAGTTTTCGAAACAAGGAAGATTTGATTGCCACTCGGAAAATGAGGGCGAAAATTAGCGTTTTTCCGTGTTTTTAATTAATGTCTCGGCTAATTTAAGTCTCACGAAGATGAGAATGTTCGAAACGGCTTTCCACGATATTTTTGGAATCCGAAATGGTGCCTCTCTCAGACCTCAACTCTCCGCCGTTCTAGACGAGATAATACAGACACACAGACGGACGGGCACAGATTTTAATAGCATAGATTTAAAAACTTTTAAGGTTTTTATTCTAATTAACCATTTGCTATGATTTTCTTTTTTCCGTGTTTCTCACCGGAATGCAAATTGGCTTTATAAGCCGAGAATTTTGAATCTTTAGACAGAGCGTTTCTGACACTGGTGTCCAGCTGTTGGAATTTCACCAATTCTATTTAAAAATTATTTTTACGGCTTTTGCAATTTCTTGCAGCCGACACTTTGGAATTACTTGCCTGTTAAGTTAATTGAGCCAGCTTATAGCTTATTTATTCGATTGTGTAGTCATAGACTGCCTTATCGATGCTTAAATTTATGTGACTTATTGCTTATTTTCATTGTTACGAGAGGCTGTTGCCGCCCAGACGATATAGTAGTTCGTGAAGCTTACAGGCTTACTGCTATACCGAGGGGCCTGGGTTTGGATAGGCATCGATGTTTGTAAATGGGCTGTCTAAATATATGGCGAGCCAAAAATCCTCTCGTGTGGGTTGATGCTAGGGGAAAGATATGTGAGAGTCTCAGACCTCTCCGGGGCCCTTTTCCTCAAAACTGGGGTACCTGTGCCGGAGAAAAGGGTGTAACACCAGGGTGCCTGGGTTGACAAGAAACCTACCCCTCGTCGAACAGATAGGCGGTTGCTAATGGTAAATCAGCAAGTAAGTTTTACAGAAATATAACATATTAATATAATATGTTATATTTCTGATATAATAACCTTTTTTATAATAATAATATATTATTATTATTAAATAAACTGTGTAAGAAACTAATAAGTATTAATCATATGCATTTAACGTAATGAGGCGTATGCAAGTCAGATAAATATCGTAGACATGTACAGCAATCTGGGAAAGCTGGAAGGAGAAGGAGCTGGGGACTAACCTGAAATCACACTTAGTAGCTAGGCAAAGATGAAAGGAACAAGTGTGAAAACCACAGTGCTTAGTAAGAGATTTAGGATTAAGAACATACAGTTAAGGATTTATACATGCAATAAAAGTGCACATACGTAACCAGGAAAAACTTAATAATTATTCAAGATTATTACAGAGTATGGCCATCAGCCCCTTGCTATTGTTTACATTATTTACGTCATATTTGTAAACCCGGATAATTGTGTTGTTAATGTTTCTTAAATTATCATAAAACCTCCGGGCAATAGAAATGTCTCAGTTCTTCGACACGTATCTCCTCGTGTATCTTCCCATTGCGGACACACCAAGGTGAATTTGTAATCTATGTGCACGATTTTGCACCTGTTGCAATTTTTTCTATAAGACCTGCATGAGTATGCCCAAACAGAGCAAGCGTAACAGAGGACGGGACGTGGAACGGTTTTATATATGAGCAACTTGTTATGTATTGAAAGTAGACTGTTTCGAGAAATTAAGGGGTGTAGTGTAACTTTACTAACTCGAAACTTCCTAATGATAGATGTGATGTGAGGGGCCCATGTAAGATTTTTTGTGAGGATCACCCCAAGATAAAGAACTTGCTTGGCCCATGGTATTTCTTCTCCATAGAACTTCGGTTTTTTCTTGAACTTGCTTTTCGTTATGAACAAAATTGGCTGTGTCTTGTCAATGTTGACTTTAATGTTCCATTTATTCAGCCAAGTCTCGAGTGTGTTAATGTAGTCTTGTAACTATTATATCGCTGGGCTGAGAAATGCACTTTGAGTAAGGACTCAAAATAGGTGGAAATGGAAGTCCAACCTCCTTGAGGCTCTGGAATCATTCCTCCATAAAATTCATGGACAAGACAACAACAACAACAACGAGAAGTGGTTTGTTTGTGGCATAAGTCGTGCCTTAAGAGTTCAGCTTAAATGAAAAGGTTATTTAAAATCTTCACATGTCTTTTTCATACTATTTCAGACGAAGAGATAAGTCGTTAACTTATCTAGTAACGTTTTAGGGCTTAATTTCCGTTTCCAAATCAGTTGAAACCTTATAACACGAAGGAACACGATAAAGAGAGAAGATCTTTTACATTCCCCCCTAAGAGCGACTGGCGTGGAGGGAACACAGTGAAAAATAAGTGTTGCAATCTCGAAAAAGTTTGGGTATCATATTTCAACAAAAAATATTTGTTTTGACCGCTATCGAATGCAATTTAATGATGTTTTTGAGTGACATTCGTACGTAAGAACAAAATAAAGGACCCTTTCCTCCCCCCAAAAAATATTATAAAACTCATTTAAAATGGATTCTGAAGAGATTTTTTCGTGGCATCTGTGCGTCCTCGCATAACTCAAAAACGAGTAGCCTTAGAACGTTGAAATTTTGTATATAGGACTGCTATAACATGCAGATATGCACTTCCCATTTTGATTGCAATCGGCTGGAACCAAATGTATATACATTTACGTATATATGTACCCGCTTTGCTACTCGGCTTGGTGAATTGAGTGTTTTTATTCCTATATGTTGGTAAACTGTGCATTTTTTGCTTTAAAAATGATTGAATTATGTTGTTCTTATCTTCCGGTTAAGGGTTTTATTCCTTTAGTAAATATGCATGCATGCAAGATTTACAGAATTATCAATAATTTGAAAGGTGTTTAAGTACAGCTAAACCTAATAATGTTTTTCGTGGTGGACATATTCGTTTTCATTTGAAATTTAGGAGAATAGCGGATTGCCAATCTAGAGAAACTAAGCTTCGCAACAGCAAATATAACGCCTTCATTTATTATTGCGAATTAAATCATGTTTACTCCATTCTGGAATTTATTCCAGGAAATAAGGATTTAAGATTTACTTCGTAATTTTTAATATAGATATTTTATGTATTTTTGCCTTGTCGCGAAGTGAGAACTCAATTATTTAATAAGAAATACTGAATCATCTGTGAAAAACTGTTTGTTTCTTTTTTTTTGGTTGTTTAATTTCTTTTACACATCGTTTTAGATTTATTATAGTTTTGGAATAGAACATGTGGCGACGATTAGGTAATTCTCCAGATGATATACATAATTTTTGTGTATTCTGATGAGTTATAAAATGAATGAAATGTAACGCTATTACAAGATGTTTGTGCAGCTAAGCCTAATCACTTCTGTCATGGCGGATATATTTGTTTACATTTAGAACTTTGGAGTATAGAGGATTTGTTGCAATATAGAAAACTAAGCTTCGCAACAATAATGATAATTCCTTTATAATTTTATTATTGCGAATTAAATCATGCTTAATCCATTCTGGAAATTTATTCGAGGAAATAAGTGTTTAAGATTTACTTCATAATATTTAATATAGATGTTTTGAGTTTTTACGTATTTTTGCCTCGTCGCGAAATGAGAACTGAATTAATTGAATGAGAAATACTGAATCGTCTGTGAAAAACTGTTTTTGTTTGTTTGTTTGTTTAATTTCTTTTAAACGTCGTTTTAAATTTATTATAGTCTTTGAATAGAACATGTGGCAACGATTAGGTAATTCTCCAGATGATTTACATAATTTTACAATGAAATTCATTTTTATTTGCGTATATCCTAACACTAAATACGTAGCTTTGTTTTCTTTTAATTTAACTAAAATTAAGCAAAATTACGGCTTAGCTTACGGGATATGAAATGCATACGTAACTTCCAAGAACTAAAATTACTTTTAATTTTGCTGTAAGAGCACTTGTTGGTTCGTATGTTAATGAAACACTAAAGGAAACATTGTACGTCCATACATACGATATGATTGCTTTATGAATGGCAAATCTACTTGGAATATGTAGATTATTTTCTAATAAATTAAAGGCGACATATATGTCAAATATTATGGTAATGTTTGAGTTTCTCCTGTTAACTGCAAAGCACTCACAAATTATAGGTGTAAAATTTAACTTGTATTCTACTGATTTGTATTTTCATTACGGCACATCAAAAATAAGAAGCACTTGCCGATTTCATTGTTATAGATATTTTGTTACTTCTTTCGACTTTCTAGATATATTTTTTTTGTAACAGTTACTGGGAGAGCGGTACTGATGCTTTGCCATGTTGGAATTACCAAACGTCTTAGTTATTTTTACATTTCTGTATTTTAAGTTTTAGAAAACAAAATGAGATTGTGTCCCAATGACCACTTCGCATATCTCGAAAGCGCGACTTAGAATATATATTAGATTTATATACAATATTATTCTAATATTGGTATTCTGACACAAAATCGTTCTGAAAAGACATGCTAATTTTTTTTCATATTTCGATTCCACGACTCAAACTAGACCAAACTGCCATTTTTATAAAAATCGCACGAGTAGTTTTTAAAAAATTAGCTCTCAAAATGTTAGCTCCTCAATGTTAATTCAATTTGGTATGTATATTTAATAATATCTCTTTTTTTATTAAACTTACTTGATTCTTCGTTCCCAAAGTTAGGCTCATTCCAAATAAAGTTCGCCAATTTTGTATGATTTATTTATAAAATTTGTATTTTTAAATAATTTTTCGAAAAGAATTTTGAATCATAACGTATAAACCTTTTGCCATCATCTGAAAGTAGATGTATTTCTAAGCATTC
>KK116023.1:191475-206078 GCA_000611955.2 Stegodyphus mimosarum
AAATTATTTTAATCAAAATTGCTTAAGATACGCGTGAATTCATATTTTGGCGCGTTTTGAAATTTGGGAGTATTGTTTATATGCGATATTAACGAAAATGTGGCTTAGGCACTTTGTTAAAATTATTTGAAAGTATGAATGATGATTTTTTTACCGCTCGTATACAATAAAAAAATGAAAGGAAAATAGGTTGCTATCAATTAAGAAGTTCGCCAAGTGAATTATTCTTGGTGTAAACTCAAAACAATGCGACAAGATAAATTTTTAAATTTCTCTATGAATTTCTCACCAAAAATTACGAAATTTAATATCTAGGCATAATTTGAATCGTAGAATGGAAACATGGAAAACCCGGTATGTTATTTCAGAAAACGTCGGATTTTGTGTCAAAATGCCTGTGTTAGGACAATGCTATATATAAATCTAATATATGTCCTACGTCACGCTTTCGAGACATGAAAAACACAATTTCAATTTCGTCAATCAGCCCAGTAGAACGGGAGATATAGAACTGTCCCATTTTTTCCCCCGCATTGCACATGAAAAGCAAAATGGGTTGCCAGAAAGTCTTATTTATTGTAACTTTAATAACACTTATATTTATTTGTCCAAAACGTTCGCATGTATGCCACTATTATCCCTGCACAGCTTGATGCACCTGAATGTCCTCGTGATCCGTTTTATCAGCTGCGGTGTCGCTTGTTGGAAAGCGTCAAGTACGTCCACGTACCGCTTCTTTTTGACGTATGATTAGCTGAGTTCTCATAGGGTATTGTCTAGGGTCGTGATGTTCGGACATCGATGGTGCCAAGGATAAGGAGCTGGTGAAACCAAAACACTTCCCACATGATCAGTCTGACAACTTAGTGATTCCTTACCGTAGCGTAGACAAAACCTATATATCACCTGTGTCGTATTTTCGTTGCTGTGCTTTCGTTCATGGACCCATACACTTGCCACTAATCGCTGTTCCAAAGTGAAGTCGCCATTGTTCTTCATCAAGCACAGAAAGGAGAGGTAATGATTTGGTCAACACGCAAAAGCACAAAAGCATAAAAAGCACAAAAGTAATTCTCCTCCCTGGTCAGTAATGTGGCAGTTACGCGGCATTGATGTAGCAATTCACGTGAGGAGCACTGTTGCCATATCTGTGATCAAGATGAGAGGTTAAAATATCTTAAATATCTTTATTGTTACACATATTTAAATCAGGTGAAAAGGTTCTTTCTGGCCTCATTGTATAAAGGAATTTGAGCCAAGGTAATGTAAGGTGTTTGTTAGACACATATAATGTCGGCAGGTAGGTAAGTAGGTATGGGGCAGTCCACCCTCCTTGCAAGCCCGAGCTCACCTTATGGCTTTCCTGAGTGTTCGGTGCATATTCTTGGTGAACATATTCGTGTGACTTTAAGTCCTGGTCTTGAACAGGGAGCTGAATGCAGCTATGCTCTGTGGTAGAAAACTGTGGTTAAGTGGTAGAAGAACTGCACTTAAGAAGGATTTAAAATCCTCTTTTATTAAACCACAATTATATACAGCCACTTCCCAACTCGGGAGGGATACAGGAAATAATGACCGCACTTGGGTCTAAACTGGACAATCAAATTATTTAAACTAAACTTAAATAGAAATTAAGTCGTCGTTGCTCACAGGGCTATGAACGCGAGGTTGACCTCTATGCTAAATGGTGCGTAGCAAGATTTAACTAATACTAACGCACTTAGAATTACTTCAATAAGTAATAGCGTAACAGCGCTAAAGTTCTCGATAAATTGATTAACAATAGGCTTATTTATTTTCTTGGTAGTAATAATCTACTAAATGCAAATCAATATGGATTCACGCCAGGAAAAGATACTATCTTGGCAATTAATAATGTTATTGACACTATAAGAACTAATAAGATAAAGAATTTACATACTATTTTGATTGCAATCGACATTAGCAATGCCTTTAATAGCTTATGGTGGCCCAGCATCAAATCAAGGCTTCTAGATTTAAAATGTCCTCAAAACCTCTTCAATATTATTAATAGTTATCTAAATAATAGGAAAATTATTTACAAAAGAAATAATATAAATATTGAGAAATATCATAATAAAGGGGCTCCTCAGGCTTCTATTTTAGGCCCTACACTTTGTAACCTGGTGGCTGATACTGCCTTACAATTAAAATTTGAAAAGGATGTATTTTTGCAGGCTTATGCTGACGATTTTGTGTTGGTGATTTCTGGAAGTAATAGATTAATTATAGAAGAAAAAGCAAAGAATGCTCTAGATAAGCTTTACAACTGATGAAAAGTAAATAAGCTGAATATTAGTCAAGATAAAATGGCTATGATAACAATCCCAAAAGGCTCAAAATTAATCAGATTACCTTTATTGACGTGGAATGGAAAAAGAATCCGCAGCGAAAAAACACTTAAATACTTAGGTATAATTTTGGATACAAATCTAAGTTGGTTGCCACATTTAACTAAATTGAAAGAAAAAATTTTTAAGATTATGAATAAGATGAATAGATTATTATGTACGGATTCTTTTAACAGTAAAAGTATTTTAAAAGAATTATAAAATAGAGGAATTGAAATAAAGTCGCCCTTTAAAAGGGGGAGTATATAATGTATTTCTAACGCCTTCTTCGCATGCCTTCGTGGTGTAGTGGTCAGCATACTCGAAGCGTAACCGAGAGGTCCGTGGTTCGATTCCCGGCGAAGGCGTTGCTCATTTTTCATGTCTTCTATCTCCAAAAATACATAATGACTCTACAAAACTATGATTTTAAAATTATCTTACCTACAGAAAGATGATCTGATGTGCGTAGAAATAAAGACTCTGATTCCTCAAGCTTCGTTGCGTTCGATGCGTCATCATGCCTTTCCACTCAACCCTATCTACAGCTACTACCGCCTTTGCAGTCATAACGAATATCGAAAGACGCTAAAACGTACCGGATTCTTTCATCTGCGCATTTAAAACATTACATAGATTGCAACGAAAAGATAGAGGAGCACAGTTAGATGTAATAGCAGTCCTACATATAGAATTTCAACGTTGTATGGCTATTCGTTTTTGAGTTATGGGAGATATATTACGTACGTACATATACATGTCCCCGAAATATCCCTTCTGAATTTATTTTAAATCCATTTTACAATCGGTTTTGCAAAAGAGAGTCCTTTATTCTGTCCGTACATTCACGAGAAAACATTGTTCAAATGAATTCGAGAGCAGTCAGAATGGATATTTTCGTTGAAACATGGTACCCGAAACATTTCGGGATTATAATACTTCCTTTACATTCGTAAAAGGAAATAAAAATCAACTCTTATCTTAAGATTTTCAGTATGATAAATTATTAATGAAAACTATATTTGAAGAGGCCTTTTATAACAATTTTCATTTTGCACATTCTCATTGAAATGTCCTATACCTTACGAAGCTAGAGTTTTTGCTGCCCGAGGCGGTCCATTAGGCGCTCTCTCAATGCATACCAAAAACTCAAGTCTATGAAATGTCAAAATGGCTCTAGGGAAATAAATAAAAGCTTTATTTCCAATATTATAAAGTGCATTGTTTGCGTTGTGTCGTGTTAGGAAAATAGTCGATGACCTTCTGAAAGCTTATTTCACTATTTCAGATGCTCTTCAATAGACAGTGCAGTATTTATTAAATACGAGATACTCTTTTCAGGTCTTAGGTGTGTGTTTCGTAACAAATATTTAAGCAATCTACCTCACAGTAAGTAATACTTACAGCAATTGTGAGGAAAATACGTAGTAGTACTAAACGTGGAATTTTCGTTTTAGAGATTGTATTTAGGAATACATTTTAAATGTTCAAAACAACTGTCCTTCCTCTTCCCCTTTTAGTCTTCCCAAGCAGTAACAGAAGTAAAATTCTGAAGACTTTTTTCTCTTGGTGAGGAACTCTTCTCTATTTATGTCATTAAGATGATAATGCAAATGTCAGTTTACTTTTCATTGGAAAGTTGCCTGAATTTTTCTTTGCTTGTGATAGTAATGTGTAAAAATTTTTGCTTTTTTTCGGAGGGGGAGAGGATAATCATGTGGAAAAATTTTGCTTTATTTTTGATGCTAATGTATAAGATCTTCTCTAAAATTTATTTATGAGAGTAATGTATAGAAATTGTGCTTTTTATTCTGCTACTAACATGTTGAAATTTTGCTTTATTTGTGATAGTAATGGGTAAGAATTATTTGTCATATTTATTTGTGATACTAATGTATACAAAATTTATTTTATATGTGATATTAATTTTACAATATTTATTTTTTATTTATGACAGTAACGTGTAGATGTTTTGCTTTTTCTATTAATACTATTTCGAAATTTTGCTTTATTATTTTGCTTTTTGTATGATAGTAATGAGTAAGAATTACTTCTCATAGTTGTTTGTGATAGTGATGTGTATAAATTTTAGTTTATCTGTTATATTAAACGTGTTTAAACTTTTTCTGATAGTAATTTGTGTTAGTAATGTGAAAAAAATCTTGTTTTAGTCGCTATTGTAATGTA
Organism: Stegodyphus mimosarum; assembly: GCA_000611955.2. Lineage (NCBI taxonomy): Eukaryota > Metazoa > Arthropoda > Arachnida > Araneae > Eresidae > Stegodyphus > Stegodyphus mimosarum. The sequence continues at coordinate 196,014 of KK116023.1, forward strand.
TTCGTGAAAGTTATTCTTCTATATTTCCGCAACAAACAAACTTAAACTTTCCAAGATGAGGGCCGGTTAATCTGCTCGAAGTTAATCGGAGTTAACTGCATATATAAACCAAATTAAATTAATTACACAAACCGTCTGTGCCACTCATAGCTCCAAAAATACCCGTGGCTTACTTTTACAACAAAAAGGTAACTCATGTTTCACGAAGCAAAACAATTCTCAGCTCGTTTCTCAAGAAAGAGAAATTCGCCCGGGCAGAAGAAAGAAAGGGAAAAAAAAACATTATCCGGATGTCCATCTATACAGCAAGTACTATTTCCTCACTTGCCCTGATCTTTACCCAGACGAACCTCGTGATCGGAATAGGTTCCTCTATTCTTAGCCTTTGCCTCTTAATCAAGAGAGCAGATGAAACGACTATCAATGAATGCGTCTGAATGGAAGCCTCTATAGCAGAGATAATATAAAAGGATTTCTCTGGATAACCTTTTCCTGGACAACCTTTTCTTGCTGGCAATCCCGATAAAGACGCTGTGGCAGCACAGATTTACAGAAATGCATCGAAATAGATTGAAAGGCTTCGGTTCTCGCAAGTGTGGAAGTTACGCATGGCAACACTAGGCCCCTTATTTCGGAAACAGCAGCTATACGTTTCATGTTTGACATATTCTGCTTCACTACATTTCCCATTTGTTTAGTTTAAATAAGTAAGGCCTCGATTCTTTAACGAATCGAATTATCCTTAAATTAAAATGATCAACTAACGTACCTGTGTTCTTCACAACATTTAATCTTTCTTTTTAATATCCAACGACCTGCTTCCAAAAATTATTTTGATCTGTTGACATCAATGTTAACTCATCGAGAACATGGAGAGAACTTAACTATCTTGAATGATAACTGTTAATAATAATTAGTCGAGCGCATGCTGAGAACTAAAACGTTTTGACTACTTAATCATCTCGCTCAGTTAGGTTTTAATTACTCTTAGGAACTTTAGGACTCTTAGGACGTCGACCTTTCCCAGAGCCACAAAAGTATTGTAGAAAGTTTGGTGACGATAGCTATAGTAGTGACGGAGATATTAAACAACAAACATACAAAATTCTTCTTTATATATAGAGAGAGAGATTAGTCCTAAAATCTGGAGAGTTATTTTCTAAAATTTGGTGGGATAAACGGAAGTTTTGATAAATGAATTTATCAAAATATTTTAAGAAATTATTTAACAAGTTATCAATGCAGAATAAGTGTAAAAAGACAAAATATTGTATGAAAGTCTTTTGTCAAATTATATATTAAAATACTATGATAAAATGAATATATCAAATTATCAGTATAAAATATTTTATTAAATTATATAATTTGATAAAATATTCTAACACTGATGCACAACACGCCCCTTTTACCTAAATGACAGATCAGTTTACCAGCGTATGGGTTAACAGCCAACGTACCTCACCAGCGGTGGAAGCTCCTAAATAAAGTTTCTTAGCCAAGGCCAAAATGCATCTCAAGCAGGCATAAGAAGTGACCAAGCGTCACAGAGAAAATTCGGGGGGGGGGGAATTAGGTGGTCTCCCACATTTCTTCCGCTACCACCAAACAATTTGAAAAAAGGAGTTTCGGCTCGCCAGTACCTTAAATACTCCCATACCGCAAAGACACTATACGGTAACGAACATCCAAGCTTGCTCGAAGATTCAAATACCGATCCGAAGATATGCCAGCCAGCAATATTAACTGCTATAACGATCAAAATGGTGTATATAACAATGTGCCACTCCCTCTCTCTAATTGTTCTTGCCCCGCTATTGGCTGAGCGATTAAAACCGCTGAATACTGGTATTTCGGCACGGCTTTGAACCGATGCGAACATCTATCGGCGCAGGTGGTTTTCCCCCATGTTTTTATGAGCCTTTGAGACCCCTTTTTCCTTAGAAAATCTCCTGCCGAAGACTTTCCACCCTTATTAAGATATGCCTCGTGTGCTTTGACATATTTAATCAATCTAACCTAAGTTAATTTTTCTCTATACAACCTCAGTAAAATTGTGCAGAAATTTTTCCCTCTTTACTGGTTTCCTTAGAGATGTAATTGGAAGCACGTACGGCTGGCAATCGGAAGCACCAGAGTTCGAATCCCGACGATGGCATTGTTGATTTTTCATATTTCCTGGCTAAGAAAAATTATAAATGACTGTACAATGACGCCGGAACTAAAATATAGTGGATGATAATTCGTCATCACCAAGATTCATCATTACTGGATTTCCGTCGTTCAAGTCACGCTTTACATGGGGGAGAATATAAGTTATTTTCTTTCCCAACTTTTCGCTTGTCTTCATCAAGTACTTCCAATAATACATCGGCTGGAAATTGAGTTGTCCAGAGTTCCAGTTCTGGGGAGAGAGCACCGAATTTTCACAATTCCTACACCGAAATAAACCTAATGATTCTACAAATCCCCTGTAATTATAATTAATATCTTACCCCAGAATATTCGTTTATAATTAACCCGATTGCTCTGTTTAATCTACTGTAATTATAACTAATCTGGTTCCCCAGAATATTGTGTTACAATTAATCCGGTTCCACTGAGAAATCTACTGTAACTATGATTCATCCGTCCTCATTACTCCTCCGCTTAATAGAATGTCCGCGACAAATCAATAAATTCAAATATTTGACATATATTCAGAGACTTTTAAAATCAAATATGTGTAAAAGTGGAGAGGATTACTTCAAATGCGCATAACACTCGAAGCATGGAAAGCTAAATCAACTTTAGAAAATTCAGAAATGCGCACTGAAGGTTGTTAAAAGGTCTAATCTATGTTTAACTCAAAATAGCAACAATCAAAATGGCGTTTTTAATAAATATATCTGTTTTCCTTAAAAAAAAGTAATGTTTCTAAAGTTTCGAATTAAAATGTTTCATAGGCTTTTATGTTAATTTTCCGGAATTACGAAAGTGAAAAAATATATGCTAAGAATCGGATTTTCGAATCTCTAATCCTTTACAAAAACTTTTGAATTTTATACACAAGGTGATTCGCTAGCAGACCGACAAACTTGCAGGGTGTGTAGCGGATACAGAGACGACTTGGAATCATATATGCACGCAGAGTCCTAAATGCCATGGTTGCTCGTCTTTCGCTGTTGAGTCATTGTAGTCTCGTTAAACAACGAGCCTCACTTAACCTTCTGTTCACACTTGCGAAGGTCGTGGAGCATGCCTGTTTGGGTTACATTCGTGATAAAACTGCCGAGCTGCATGCCCGTTATAATCCGCAGCTCTATACATGATCAATATGTCGACCAGTTCATTGTTTGAATACTCGTTCATCCTACTACCTTGGAAAACCACCCCCGGGGGTCGACGTAGAGAACTCTGCGAAGCTTTTAGCTAGGATCTGTACCTAGACAGTCTCGGCCACGGGAGTATACAAGTTATGAACCTAGTGGTTCTGGGGGCTCCCGAAAGGTCCACTCACTGGCCGGCCAGTAGTAAGGCAAATCTTAAGAATAGTGCGGTTCTGGTAGCCGGGGGACAGTCTCCGAGGTATGCTGGGTAATGCCCCACTGCGACGGGCAGCCAGAGCAACAGATAGGTAGCAAATCGACTATCAGTGGCGCCCTGTGTATGCAGGTGCGTTGCGCCGACCTCTCCAAGGTTCTGAGAAAAGGGTTGTATCCCGTCCCCAGCTCTGCGGGGTGTCGAGATTCGTAGTATGATTTAGTTCACGGAGCGAGAAATGCCAATAATTTACTTGGGAAACACCCCCGAGTTCAAAGTAGAGAACTCTGCGAAGCTACTAGCTAAGATCTGTACCTAGACAGTCTCGCCACGGGAATATAAAAATTATGAACCCAGGGGTTCTGGAGGCTCCGGAAAAGTCATTCACTGGCCGGCCCGGAGTCCGGCAAGTCTTAGAGTAGTGTGGTTCTGGTAGCCGGGGGACTGGCTTCGGGTTTGCTGGGTAATGGCCCTCTGCGACAAGAAGCCCGAGCGATTGGTAGGTAGCTGATTGATGACCAGTGGCGCGCTGGGAACTAAGGTGCATTGCGCCGATCCCTTCAAGGTTCTCGGAATGGGGCTGAAAGCCAGCTTCCCTTATTCGGGGGATCAGGACTCTTAGTGCGATTAAGTTCGCGGAAAAAGGAATGCGTTTACTTACCTACCTTGACAAACGGATAGCAAATGACGACTTCATTAAAATCCAGCTATTTAAGGATAACTTTTACAGAGCCAACCGCCCAGGGGGTCGACGTAGAGAACTCTGCAAAGCTACTGACTAGGATCTGTACCTAGGCAGTCTCGACCACAGTGGTATACAAATTACGAACCTAGTGGTTCTGGAGCACCTGGAAAGGTCACTTAATGGCCGACCCTGTGGTCGGACAAGTCTTAGAGCATAATGGCTCTGGTAGCCCAAGGTTAACGTCCGGGCTTTGTTGGGTAAGGTTCCTCTGCGACGGGCAGCCCGAGGGACTGGTAGGTAGCAAATCAACGACTAGTGGCGTTTTGTGAACTCAGGTGCGTTGCGCTGATCTCTCCAAGGTTCTGGGAATGGGATTGAACCCGGGCCTAAGTTCTGTGGGGAATGAGGACTCTTAGTGCGATTAAGTTCGCGAAAAGAGGAATGCCTTTAACTTACTTAGCTTGGGAAATGAATAGCAGATCACGACTTCCACCAGGATCGCTGTTCACGCAACTTTCCGTTCAGCATCATTTACCGCAAGACTGCCGGGAGGAATCTTCCAGAATGTGAGGAATTCCATGTAGCGCCACTGTCAGGCCTGCCAGACGACTTCTGGTCGTAATTTCGAACACCTGTTGCAATACAACCTTTCAATTAAATGTTTCTATTCTTTTTCTCTGCTTCTTTGCATCACAGCTCGCAACTACGACATTGGCGACCCTGCATTCCTATGCGATTCCGAGTCGTCTCTGTATCCCCTACACAGCCTTAAAGTTTGTCGGTATCGTAGCGGATCACCCTGTATACGAAATAACAGACAAAAAAGTAATAAATTTAGAATAAAAACAAAGAAGGAAAAGAAATATAAAATCAGTACAATCCCTAAGTCTTCGAATAAAAAAATACGAAAAGACCCCATATTAACTCAATGGTTTTAAACCAGAAGGAAATCCGAAAACAATAGAAATACATAAAAGAAGAAAAGGCAAAGTAATACGATCAAAATCTGATTTAACGTTATCAAGAGAAGGTAGATCAGATTTCAACTGAAGTCAGCTTCCTAGGAAAACCACTATTTTTGTTCATCCTAAATTAACTGATTAGGTGTCTCCAGAAATTTCGAGTAGGGAAATGCAAACTTGAAGTTGAGCTTCTTGGAAGATATGTAGATCTCGACGTGGATATCCTGCAGATCTAGGTGGAACAAAACTGCATCATAAATATCAGGAAGTACTAGGGTATGAAGGATATGGGTACCCTTTAATAAAATCATTGCTTTTAAAATCAATTGCTCATTAAAATCAAAACTCAAGGAACTAATTCAAATGAAAACTAGAACCGCTTAATAAAATCAACGATAACGCTTTTAAAAATCAAATCGTTTTTAAAATTGTAAAGTTAAAGCTCCAAGTTTGTGTCTCGCGTTTGGTGATTTTGTCCAAAGTCAAATCACTCTCGCCCGTGGAGGTGCAAATGCTAGAATTTTTTTTCATTTAGAATTGTTAAAACCATATGTTTCAAGGTCAGTGATTTCATTCAAAGTCAATTCACTTTTACATGGGGAACTGCAAATGCCATAATTTTCTTCTCTGGACCAATCTTAGGTTGGGTTTGGTTACGAGAAGTTTGTCAGAACTCACTCAGACCATTTGGAGCTAAGAGGGAAACATTAGAAAAAGGGGGGCTGAGAGAGAATCTGTATAAAAATGTCTTTCTTTTTTTGCTCACATAGTTCGTTTTGTTCAGCCATCCACCTCGTGCTTTTGTTGTCTGATCGTGCCTCAAAAATATCGAAACGCCAGGACCTTAAGCCTAAAAGATAAAGAAGAATTGCTGAAGCGATATGATGTTCTACCAAAATGTAGCCAACGTGCAGTTTCTGTACGACTCGGAATTTCACAGTCTGCATTATTATGTACATTGTTTAAGTGAAGGGCGACGATTTCGGACGAACTGATGGGAGAGGAGTTTGTTCCTACAGTTGGATGGCTCACAAGGTGGAAAGAAAGAAAAAATATCGTTTTCAAAAAATTAAATAGAGATAAACAAGATGCAGACTCTAACGAAGCCAACAATTTGATAGAAGAGAATTTAACCGAAAGTTTTGCAAGAATACAAGCCGCTTCCAATTTTCAACACTGATGAGACTGGTCTTTATTAGCGAGCCTTACCTCATAACAATTTAATATTTTTTTTAATGGCGGACCCTCGGCTGTCTTCGGCTTGGCCACAACTAAGGCCAGAATTGGTGGTTTCTTTATTATGGTGGCACCTATAAGTGGATAACTTAATGCTTAAAAGTGAGTTCTCAGCTGGCTGTAAACGAGGTAAACAACGTGGTGCTGTGTTATTCAAGTGTAATATGGAAGGAACAGTTAAAAAGACTGCATTAGTCATTGGTGCAAATAAAGGCCCTTATTGTCTCAAAGGCGTTAAAGTATTTGCTTGTGTCTTATTACAGCAATAAAAATGCTTGATGCCAAACAGTATTTTAGTGATTTTCTTGCGAAAAGAGATGAAGAACTTCGGCAAGAAAAGGTATCGCTCTTGTTAAATAACTGTGTTGCCCGTCCAACTGATATCTCGTTGAAAAACATAAAACTAGTTTTCCTTCCTCCTAATAGAACTTCCATTTTTCAGCCATTAGATCAAGATGTTATAAAAGCATTCAAGAGGACATTACAGGAAGGAAGTGGTTCAAAATTTTATTGATGAAATTGATACGAGTGATGCAATTTGTTCTTCGAAGGAAATTGTTAAGTCGATTTCTCTCTTAGATGGCATGCATGTTATTTTAGTTGCGTGGGGGGAAGTAACTTCGTAAACGATTTCAAATTGTTTTTAAAAAGCCGGATTCCATACAAAGCAAATTTCTGGAAACTCAAAATATGCCAAAAGAAAGGGGTAGAAAGAAGATAGAAGGGGGTAAAAGAAAAGGACGATAAAGAAATGCGTGAGGAGACCTACCTCTAAAATTTGAGAAGCGATGAAAATATCTAGACTTGCTACGATAAGGGTTTTGCAGAGATCATTGAAATTATCAGACAAAACAAAGTGAGTCCGAAGAGGAAAATCCCGATTTTGTACTAACAGCAGCAAAGTCTCGTCAAAATTTTGAGAAGTACGCTCGAACTTAAATTGTGGAGATACAGAAAGTTACAAGCAATGGATCTTGAATTAATTATATTGGAGACCACCGATAAAAAACTGCTAACAACAAATATGCAACAAACTCGAATGGATATATTTTAAATAATGTTTGACACGCTAACATATTCTACTGACCTGTGTAGCATGTTGAAATAATTACAGTTTATTTGAATTAAAATGGCTTTTGTCAACGCGAAAAAAATAATGAAACTTTTATTAAAAAAATAGTCCATGTAACTGTGGGGATTCTCACTTTTATCTATTAACTAAGTGTTGAGGAACCTAGCGAACAGCTAAGCGAATAATCGCTTACGTTCAGGAATAGAAACGTAGATTTAAAAAGGGTTAATTACCCTTTATTCCTCAAAATAAAGACTAACAGATGGCCCCTTTCTCAGGACGTACAACAAAGCCTCCACTTGGGGGCTTAAACTCAAAAATGTAAGAAATAAGAACTTAAGTAATGACTAATTAAAGAGATTTAGCCGAAGATAACACCATTCCTAAACTAGCCAGCTGTCAAGGTCGGTCGAGCGTAGTAACAGCTTAGAGAGACGTAGACAAAAGGCAAACACTCGCTATACAGGAATCATAATTCTCTCTGTCCGAGTCAGTGGAACTTCGGCTTCAATACTATTTACTACTCATTTGCATTTAACGTGATTCTAAAAACTCATTCTGGTAAGGAATTTTAAGCTGAAGCTAGAAGAGACAGGAAAGGTTGTCAGGACTGTGTGTTCGGTGCATACTCTTGGCGAACATATTCGTGAAATAATCTAAGTCCTGATCTTCAACAGGGAGCTGAATGCAGCTATGTTCTGTGGTAGAAAACTGTGATTAAGTGGTAGAAGAACTGCACGTAAGAAGGATTTAAAATCCTCTTTTATTAAACCACAATTATATACAGCTACTTCCCAACTCGGGAGGGATACAGAAAATAATGACCGCCACTTGGGTCTAAATTGAACAATGAAATAATTTAAACTAAAGTTAATTAGAAACTAAGTACTCGTTGCTCACAGAGCTATAAACGCGAGGTTGGCCTCTAAATGATCAATGGTGCGTAGCAAGAGTTAGCTAATACTAACGCACTTAGATTTACTTCAATAAGTAATAGAGTAAGAGGCTTAGAATTTAAATACTATCTAGTGAGGCGAACGTCGAACAGAGGAGCAGTGATCTGAGACTAAAAGCTCTCTCACACCGAGAGGTTCCTACCCATCGCTTTATTAGAAACTTGGCTCCACTTCAAATTAGCATCAAGCTGAAACGCGCCTTCATTCCAACGGGAAGTTGAAATAAGAACGCATAGGAAAGGAAAATTAAAATAAAACTTTGTTAGCTTAAACTAAAACCTTACAAGGTGAGTAAAATTAAAAATAAATGTTTTAAACTTAGGATACACCTTATATAACTTAGATATTAAAGAGCATATATAAAAAGGGTATTAATCTCAACAGCAGGGCCTTAAGCAGGAAGAGAGAGGTTCAGGTATGTGCACATTTCATTCATAAATAAGCTCGGAACAGACCTGATCATGTTCAGCGGTAATCATTGCTTAAAAAAATTAACATTAAAAATGAATTACATTAAAAAATGAACTTTGTTTACATTCAGTTTGAAAAATAAAAGAAGTATAAAAAACACATTATTTATGCAATAACGGAATAATAATATTTAATTTGCTGCTACTACTAATAATAATTATTAATCCTGTAAGGTTTATCCTAAGCCTCTAATAGTTATTTTTAAGCTCTTTCCTATCCATCATAATTTCAACTTGCAATTTCCTACCAGAATGCGTTTTTAGAATTGCGTTTAATGCTAATGAATAAGAGTAGTATTTAAGTTCCACTGACTTCGAGAGAGAGACTCAGAGTTTCTCACTAGCGCGTTTGCCTTTTGGCCACATCTCTCTAAGCTGTTACTACGCTTGGCCGTATTACAGGCCTTCGATAGCTTCTCTGGCCTATTCGATATTTAGCGGCCAGCTACTTATAATTTTGATAGCTTTGGCTACATCTCTTAATTTAAGCATCAGTTAAGTTCTTACATTTGAGTTTTAAGCCCAAGTGGAGGCTTTGCTGTACGCCCTGAGAGAGGGGCCAACTATTCATTCTTATTTTGAGAAATAAAGGGTAATTAACCCTTCGTAAGTTTTACGTTTCTGCTACAGAAATTAAGCGATTATTCGCTTAGCTGTTCACGAGATTACTACGCATTTAGTTGTTAGATAAAAGGGTGGATCCTTACAATACAACTAATTAATTTGTAATAATATAATATAATTAATATAATTAATTAATTAATAATAATAAAAACTATTATTATTTACTACTACCACATTCAACTACTGTTAATAGTTTTACTAATTTTCATTTCCTTACCGCGTGCTTTCGCGGTGTGATTTGAAACATGCCCGGCTGCCGAGTGTGCAGTCCGGAGTTCGAATCCCGGCGAGGGCAGAGCTGATGGTTCTTGACGAATCTAATCGCTCTACGAATACTTACTACTAACCTCTTTTAGTACTACTAATAATAATAATTGCTAATTCTTGCCAATAAAATACTACTACTTCCTACTACCTTATTTTATTATTAAGTATCAATAACCCAAATATTAGTATTACGCTTTACTAATACTACTCACCCTATTTTAATACTACCATTAACAATAATGATGACTCCTTACAATACTAATATCAATAATAC
>KK116024.1:0-17889 GCA_000611955.2 Stegodyphus mimosarum
TTTCAGGATACTAATTTGTAAGGAAAGAAGGCCTTAATTTTGAAAAATTAAAGATACATATTATTTTATTAACTAAAATACACATCAATAAGTACTTTTATTCTTCAAAATGGAAATTTTCTTTTTAAATTTTTTGCAATTTTTAGTAATATTTCAACATTTTGTTTCTGCATAAGAATTTCTTGAATTACTATATATTAAAAGTTATGTAAGTTAAATAAAAGTATTATCTTATAAATATACAAAATAATAATTCACAGGGAGTTAACATGAAAAATAGCAGAGCATTAAAAATAGCTTGTATTTTTCCATATAAACTTTCTGATGAACGAAATTTTACCAACCTGCGAGATGATTGGGGTGAGCCATTTCCAGAATTTTTGTTAGGACTGTAGCCATTGCCAGAGTTTTGCCTTGTCCAGCTCTTATTACTGTCATTACTGCTAAGACTATCTAGATCCTATGATTAAAATAATTTAGTTAAAATTTTAACATCAAGTAAAAAATATTTTAAATGCATATAAAATATCAGACCACATAACAAACAGGTTCAATTATGACCTTTATACCAACAGTACAAATACAGAGACTGGAAGAATGTATAAAAAAGTGATTTTATAATTTATATATATATATGAATTGATTATATTATATATATATATATTCAATTCAACCTTAGACAGTATATGAACTGAAACCTTAGACAGTATATGGCTACAAACATGCACTGTCATGATACATCCATTCTCTAATAAGGATAATTTAGAACCAGTTCATATTCTATTAGACAATGATTCAATGAGAAGTTTTATAATTCGGGACATAATAAAGTGTAAATCACCTGTTATTCAAAAAGAGACTTTGTCCACATTTGCCTTTGGGATTAACCAGACAGTAGAACAAACTTATAATGTTGTGAAAGTCAAAATTGAAAACAGGAACCAACCATCTCTAAACGTAGAAATTGAAGCTTTAGAAACTAACCAAATATACACAACTAACTCAGCTTTTCCTGATATCCCAGTTTCCAAAATCAACAAAGAATAGGATTACAGTTAGCTGATTCTTGTGAATACAGTGACAAAAACAATGCTGTTCTGATTGGAGCAGATTACTATCATGAAGTAAAAACAGGTAGATGTAAACTTTTTAAAAATAAACTTTTAGATTCCAAAACAATATTTGGATGGTACCTTCAAGGCCAGGCTGATTCTAATGCTGAATTATTAAATATGGACATTAAAGTTGACGATAAATTGATCTCAACGCAGTTAAAGCAGTTTTGAGAGTTAGAAGCACTGAGAATTGTACAAAAGAAAACTAAGAAATTGATAATTATACTTTAGAGAATTTTAACAGAACTATCAGATTTAAAGAAAAGCAATATGAGGTTAAATTCCTTTGGAACTGAAAATTAGCCTCATTTAAAAATGAATTACATAAACGCAGAAGTTCACTTTAATCAACTGGTTAAAATGTTGAGAAATTATCCACTACTTCATCAGCAGTATCAGTCAGTCATAGAACAGCATTTAAAAATGGGTATAGCTGAGGAAATTAATCAGAATAATCAAGTTCTGAAGAAATATGAAGAATTTATTAAATGTCTCAACAACCAGTTATTCAACCTCACAAACCCTTAAGAGTTGTACTTGATGCATCCAACCATTCAAAAAATTAATATTCTTTAAATGATTGTCTCTATTCCAGTATACTTTAAACCCACCATTGTTAGAGATATTAATACAATTTTTTACACATAATACAGCATTTACTGCCAACACTGAACAAGCCTTTCTCCAAGTTTTTCTGTCAACTGAAGATATTGTGGGCAAATAACCTTACAGATAAAGATGGAAAACTAACATGAAAGTGCTTAGGATGACTTGCATTTTGTTTGGTGCTACACCCAGCCCATTTTTGCTTGCTTTTACTATCAAACACTAAAAGAATACCTTTAAAAAAAAACAGAACGAATGTTTATATGTAGATGATTTAATATAATAGGTGGGGATGAAGATGAAAATGAAGCTGAACTCATATATGAAAAATATTAGATATACATTGTAAGCTGCTAGTTTCAACAAGTGAAAATGGAAAACAAATTGTGTGAATCTGCAGGAAGATTTTGACGAGCATGAAAACAGTGAAATTAAAAAAATTCTGGAACAGAAGGCATTATACAAGCGAAATTACAAAGATCTTTTAAAGGCAGAGTCACAAAATCTAACTAATCAAGCTTGAGAGAAAACAAAGCTAATGACAAAGACAGAAGTTCTTAAAGCAATTGGAAAGCTTTGCGATCCTATTGGATTTATAAGTCCATCAACTATTAGGTCTAAAATACTAATGCAAGAAATTTGGCAACTTGGAACAGCTTCGGATGATCCATTGCCACCAGACTTTGAAAACAGAATGAGAAAATGGTCTAGTCCGCGATTCGGAGTATAAACTTTCCTTGACACTACTTCTGAAAAACTAATAAATCTGAATTGACAGATGTTCAAATATATTGCTTCACTGATGCAAGTCAATCACAAGGCATATGGAGATGTAATATATCTGCGATATGTCATGAAGGACAGTGAAATAGGAAGTAGTTTTGTAATTTTCAAAAACAGGGTAGCTCCACTGAAGAATCTATCTCTTCCAAGAATAGAGCTAATGGGAGCTCATCGGAGCAAGATTAGCCTCAAATATCAAAGACCAGATACAGAAGAGGCTCCTAATGAATGTACACTTTTAGTCAGATTCTTCTGAGATATTATATAGGATAAAGGGTGATTTAAATAAATGGAAGCCATTCATTCAACACTGAATAATGGAAACATGAGAGAAAGCATCTTCTGAGTTCTGGAATTATTGCCCTGGAGATGAAAATCCAGCTGACACACTGACCAGAGGAACAAAGACAAATTTTACAAAAGGAATAACGTTAGCTGAACTACAAAATAGTGATAGTGATGGCTTGGACCTCAGTGATTATTGCAGAGTATCAATATAACAATATACGGCTTAAACTTTCACTTTATTAATATACAGCCTAAATTCGCAGAAATCAGTAAAGATTTCAAAGATAACGAGAGGCTTGAACTTCAAGAAGGAGTTGTGGTGAACTCAACAGTCACAGGTGAAAATTCCATTGAGAACGAATTCATTAAACGGTATTCATCATTTAGTAAATTGATTAGAACTACTGCATGATGTTTAAGGTTTGTGAACAACAGTATAATCAATCCACCATTAAGAAAAGAAAGTTTTTTGAGTGCTTTTGAATTGCAGAATGCAACAAAGGTACTAGTCAAATTATACAACATTCTGAATTTCAATCCGAAATGAGTTGCCTCCTGTCGAAATAATCAGCTCCAAGTAATAGTAAGGTTTCATTTTTAAATTTATTTCTTGACAGAGATGAAGTTTTACAAGTTGGTGGAAGGTTGAGTCTCTCCAATCTTTTAGAATTCAGAAACATCAACTCCTTTTACCAAACGGACTTCACTTCAATGAATTACTCACAGATTATTAAAAAAACAAATCTCTTCAATTAACCATTCAAACAACACTTTCTTTTATTAGACAATTATACTGGATACCTTCTGGACAAGATAGAGTTAGACATGTTATAAATTAAGGCAAGACTTGTTTTCGAACACGAAACCAAACCCTACATTAAATGATGGGAGATACAGTAGTTGCAGCTAGACCATTTGAAAAAAATGACTAGACTTTGCAGGACCAATTATCACCAAACCCAATTTTAAAAGACCTATGGGTACATTAAAATCATATATTGTGATATTTATTTGCTTTAGTACAAAGGCTACTAATTTAGAATTAGTACTGGATTTGTCTGCTGAAGCATTTCTAGCAGGTCTTGGTAGGTTTATTGCCGGACGGTCCAAACCCTCCACTGTTTGAAGTGATAACGCAACTTCAAGGGAGCGAAAAATGGTCTTGATAACCTGCTTACAATTTGTAGATCAGATATTATTCAATGCTTTAGTTCCGAAGAAGGCATAATGTAGAATTTTATTCCTCCTTTTTCTCCACATTTTGGCAGAGTATGGGAGACTAATATAAAATCAACAAAGAAAATTTTGATAAAGGTTGCGAAAACGAAAAATTTTAAATTTCAAAGAGCTTTATACATTAATTACACAAATAGAAGCTTGCTTGAATTCTCGACCTGTGTCACCTATTTCGGCTGATCCAACAAATCTTCAGCCATTGACTCCAGGAATTCCTAATAGGAGCTCTTAATTTGCCAATACCACAATCAAATTATTCTGTAGATTCTTTACCTTTGTCTTCTAGGTAGACCTCAATTCAAAAACTTAGAGCAAATTTCTGAACTGTTGGAGTGTGGAATATCTCAACAATTTCCAGGCCCGTTCAAGATGGAACTAACTGAAATCCAACCTCAAAGTAGGACAACTAGTTTTGCTGAAGGATAAAAACAAGACTCCCATGAAGTGGACAGTAGCTCGCATTGAGGAGACCTTTCCTGGTCCGGATGGATTAGTACAAGTCGTAGACGCCAGAACATCAAATGGAATCTTTCATCAAGCAGTCGCCAATACCAGTCCACACCCATTCCCAATTCAAATAAATTCATTTTTAAACTATATTTTTTTAATACAGAATTATTATTGAACCTCTACTTGTACAATTTTAGATGCTGCCAGTCTTAAATAGAATTATCATAAACTTCGGGGATATGCAGCGCCATTTTGTCGACTGTCTATTGAAGACAGTCAAAAACAAAATGTAATTATTACATACATTAGCAACATTTTACTTAATTATGTGTAAAAGAAGGTATTTATCATTTCAAAATTTGCTTGTGTTTTAAATAACAAAAACAGTAATTAATACTACTAGAAATTTGCCACTAATTTCAATAATTAACATATTTCATATTTATTAAAAAATTACAAAACTTGCAAATTCTTACATCAAACTTCCCGCATTAAATAAGTCTTCAAATCAGAGAAATGTGATTAGTTGTTGAACTAAGAGATATGCAGTAGAATTTAAATCCCAAAACACAATTTTTTTAATGCAATATCACGTTTTAAAGTTTCTATCCTCCTCCTAGAGAGAGGTGAATTTGTTTTACACAAAGAAGAAATGCTACCAAAAATGGCTGCCAACTATAATACAGATTTGACAATAAACTGCCAAAATTATTTTGCATCTGCATGGAAATAATATACATCACGTGAAATGGATTTCATATATAAAGTCACACATAAAATTTCATATATAAAGTAACAGCTAAAGCTCGCAGTTATGAGTAAGCAAGGACTAATATCAGCTTTCAGAGTATTCCTGAGATAACTGCCTAATAGCAGTAATGCTTAGGATTTGGGAGGGGGTTAAACAATAATAATAACATATTTATAGCAATATATAGGCTACCAGATGACAAGAATATCACAGGAAAAACAGCAAAAAAGTAAATCATAATGAATTTATCAATTAAAATTTAAAAAAAATTATGAATAACTAAAGGAAAGTTTAAAAGTAATTTTTAAAAATCATAATAGAGTAAATATATAGAAAATTGGTTTCCTGCAAACACTTTCTATAATCTTCTGCTAATTTTTCAAATCATTTACTAAGCACTGGGCCATTATATCAATATAAATCATGTTTCTTGGTATTTTTTCACAATACACTATTTTAACTTGAAAAATTATTAATCCCTTAAACTATGAAAACAAACAATTCACATCATTCATAACATCATCACCATATATTAAAATAATACTTACCACACCACTATCTGTCTGAGCACGTCTAAATAAACAAAAGCAGAGATATTAGTCAAATTTTAATTATAAATTAGAAACAAGAAATAAACTCTAACATGAATAATAAAATGCAGAAACTGCTAATTAAAAAATAAAAGACCAAAGCAGAATACATTAAAAAAATAGTATATCTAAAAATGTAGTAATGAAACTTAATATACACAAATTGTTGTGCTGCTATTTTCTCATAAACAGAGCATCCTACATTAATAGTTCTCCAGACTTCTTTCTATATTCAACTACACCCCATTCCCCGATAAAAAAAAAAAAAAAAAAAAAAAAAAACAAAAAAAAAAAAAAACACCACATCTTTACAGAAAAAGTTTAATTAAATAATTTTAAGTAACAATGACAATAAACATAAAGCGAATACTGGATTGGTGTATAAATTTATGCTGTCTTATTTAAGGACTTTCTTTTAGTGTAATACCAATGCAGTTGGATAGTTGTAAATGTACAATATATAAAAATGTAGGTAGTAATGTTGCACAAATATAAAATGTACATAGCTCAAAATAGTAGTTAACAGTACACAATAGTAGCTGCAAAAATACAAAATATAGATTGCACATTCAAATCATACTGAATGGTGTATTTGTGGCCTATGGCATTTTATTTCACAAATTCTGAGATATGGAATATGAAGGAAGCACTAAGCTTCATTTTTGACTATTTTTTTTAATGATAGCAGAAGATAGCTGAAGAATTTACATTATATATCAGGAAGGTGCTAATGCTCCACAGACAGCCTAAAAATGATTTAATAACCTCAGATAAATGGAAATTTTGACATTGACAACGCTCCATACTCCAGCCATTCATCACATTTTTATGTGAGAGCTATAATTCACATGAATCTTCATCCAACCATTCGTGAAATGGCCAGAGAGAGAAAGTGATCATCACTACCGTGTGATATCTGCAATGAACAGAAAAGTTTCAGAAATGAGAATCTTGGATGCTCCATAACTTCACCATCAACAACAACAATAAGATGTTTGTCATGCATGGTTTTTTGCTCATATATTACTGTAAATGTTTCAGCCATTCTATGCTATACTGTCACAAAAGATACAAAATAGTGCCTTTACGAAACAGATTTTTATAAAGCCGCCTTTCAGTTTGAGCATTCCACTTATAGATGACACTAGACACTGAGCTTTTTATATTTGAATTCAACATTCTAAAAACAAAAAACCAACAACACAATCAAAGAATTCAATATGATTTGGATAAAAAATGTTTATAGTTAAATTTTGATGCACAACTGAATAAATGGCAGAACCAATTTAGTTCTATATTTTCTATTTTGAGTTAAAGTCCAAGTGGAGGCTTATTGTATGCCCAAGAGGGACCATCTGCTCATTTATTTTGAGTTGGAATAAAGGGTAATTTAACCCTTCTTTGTTAATTACTTTTGTTACTACTACTCTTTGTTAACTTGTTACAAACAAGAACTGAGCAAATAGTTGCTACATAGTTCTTTAGCGTTCTGAAGAACTTGGGAAACTTTTTTTTTACAAGGGAATCTAGTTTAGCTAGAATATTACAACCCTTTGATAATTTTCAATAGAAAAACAGTTTCAGGAAATTTCCCTAAAGAAGCCATTATTTGCACCAACAAAAAAGGATGGATGAGTGAAAAAATTATGTTGTTTTGGCTGAGATAAATTTATTGAAAACAAAAAGATTTTTTTTTCCAGTCTCAGGGATTCAGCATTTTGGAATCAAAGGGATCCCATTTGGGGGATATGGTAAAATCCGAAGCAAAAAACTTAGCACTAATATCTCAGCAATACAAACTGGGCTTACAAAAATTTCACAGCTACTGGATCTCAACATCAACAGAATTTTCAAACATGAACTACAAAAGCAGTGGGAGGAATGGACATGAAGCGGACTTCATTCCTTGATGGATGAGAAAAGCTCCATATGAGTAGGCTGACTTGTGGGTCGATAAAGCATGGCAATCAGTCCCAGTTGATATGATCTCACTATCAGAAACTGTTGAAAAAGAAAATGAAAAAACTGACATTGAAAGAAGTGATTTAGAACTCAGCACTGAAAATGACCTTGATGGTTATTTGGTAAGTTTATTTAATTCTGATATCGAAGACAGATTTTGAAGATTTCATATAAATAAATGCAAATTATTTTAAACATAAAATTCTGCTTACCTATTTCTTTTTAGTAATATAGTTAATTTACGGTGATAAAGTTAACCAACCTCATAAAACATCTATTATAAATAAGCATAGTTCATTTCTGCCAAGTTGAAGGGCTAAGATGTTTATTTTTTATTTATTCATGTATTACTGTTCATAGTCATGTTGTCAATGTTACCAATGATGATTACATCAATATGGAAGGGAATTACTGAATAAATAACTATTAAGTGTCATGTTTCAGAATGCTATGCTGCAGCATACATGGTGGTGCGGCTTATTTAGTGAACTTTTATTTTTTAATAAAAAATAAAGTACTGAATTTATCATAAATATTAAAAAGGGTAACAATCAGTATTTAAATGAATCATTATAATCAATATTTAAATTCCACAAGTCAATGAGCAGTATTTAAATTACACAAGTCTGTCTTCTCATGGTCATGAAGAAGGGAAGAAAACTGTTCTGAGGTTATTTTAACCTTGCTTTTTCAAAGAATTTTAATATAGTTATGCTTACATTATGCATGCATACATTTCAGATTTTATATGCTTCAAATAAAAAGTAATACCTTCTGGCTAAGGTTCGAGTCATTTCATCCAAAATGGAAGCCATTCCCTTAGGTGGGGTATGTTTAGTATCACCAGCAGTAGATTCAGCATTCTACATAAAAAATATCCAAATTAATTTACTTCAGTAAATAATTTAATTTACACGGAAATATGATAATACTTACAAAGAATATGTAAATCTGCTGAAAGTGAATACAAACATTCAAATTAAGTATGTTACAAATTTAGGGCAAATCAGAATTATTTTCATTTTTTTAGAGCTACTTTCAGTTTAATTCTGTCCCCTAATAAATAAAATAGATAATTTTTTCTTTTACAAGTTTATGACCTAAATTGAATGAATATACAATATATGCAAGCCAAGAAAATAAATTTAAAAAAAAATCTGAAAGTTTTCAGATTTTATATTTTGCCCAAGGGACTTCTTTTAACATTTTGTGTGTTACCTTTATTTATTAAATATAATGTTTTTCACACTTAAACAATAAAATTCAATCCAACAGCAATATCATGAAATAATTCTAAAAGAATATATCTTAGATTCCCCCCTCCTGTACAGTGTTGCCATTGCTCGCTTTGAAATCATTGAGTTTCTCAATCAAAAACTCATAAATGCTTTACAAAATATGAAATAGGTAATAAAACAAATTCCAAATTTGGGCTTCCAGATGCCCATATTCGAGTGGAGACAAAAATTTATTCAAAATTTGATGGCTTTACGTACCGTTCTTTTATCACAATGCGAGAAACATACATACATTTACACAGATTCTTCATCATTTAATTTCTTTAAATATAATACAGGGTGATAATATCTGGTGACAAAAATTTAAAAAGTGAAACGCTGTTAATAGTGAAATGCCACAAAATGAAATTAATAGCCCTTCTAGGATAATAAAATAAAACAATGGTATAATTGTGTTTGCAGTTAAATTACTGATTATCCTTAAACCCTGCTATAGTGAACTCTTTATAATGAGGGGGGAAATTTAGCTCTTTCTAGGCTCCTAAAATGATATTTTACACAACTACAGTGAATCTCCAAACATATGAAAACTGAGTATATATATATATTTTTTGTCATTTCTTTTTATTACATTTCCTTATTACTTTTTTTTTCCGCATTTCTTTCCCAGAATTTCAGCAAGGTTCTAATTAAATATCAACCTTTAAAATTGACTATGTTTAGGCTTCAGGATAGCAATAAATATTTTTGCATTTATTATACTCACTCTTTTAACTCTGTCATCTAACTTTCTTTTCCAAATTTACACAACCTGAACACATTACCTTTTGATGCTCAAGCTTTTGGTACTAAGCAGATTTAAAATGAAAAACAAAGTGTCTTCAGGAAAAATTATCAGAGATTTGGGAAGGGTTTCAATACCTGATTTCAAAATGTATGGGAGAAAATTATTTGGAATAATGCCTTTCACCATCATAATCAAAAACTGAATATAAGCTGTTTCACAAGATGACACCAAAACCAAATGTTAAAAGCAAGAAATGACCTAGCAGAAAACTAACAAAAGTGTGACTCACGCATCTTGCACATGTTAGAACTGAATGGAAATGAATTTCACCAGTATCTAGTGATTGGAAAATTTCAAAAGCTAAGATATTTAAAAAGTGTGAGAAACTTTCTTTTCTATAAAAGCCAATGTAAAAGATGGAAAACATCAAACATACCTCTGAAAAAAAAAAAAAAAAAAAAAAAAAAAAAGTAAAAGTACCTGTGGTAAGGGGGGGGAACTCCTCTTTTGATAACTGACTTGCAGATGTTGAAACATAATGAATAGTGTTTTTAGCCTCAAACTGCAAATTTTGTGGCACAGCCTATAGATTAAGAAAAATCAGAGGCTTGAAGTGCCTCCACGGAAAGTAGTTTCTGTTATGCAGTTTGCAAGGAGATAGCAAAGGTGTACATTTAAATGCACCCATTGATATAATAGTAAATATTAGAAAAATCCTGGCAATTAGTCAAAGAATCCACTATTTTCAATTATTTTTTGCATAACGGTCTAGCAAAAGATAAAAAATGGTAATAAAAACATTCCCCTTTTTAACCTTTTATTAGAAAAGGAAAGGATTTATCGTTTATAAAATGGCTAAGGGGAGGGGGAACAGTCAGCCTAGTGCTATGAGCTGTAATGCACCTTCTAGTTCAGCTTCTCAGTCATTTTGTTACTCTGTAACCAAACATAAGTTACCAGCCTTTTCTGAAAACATTATTAAGCTTACTACTCACTCTCTTAATTTTCATGCTAATACTGTTTTGATTGAACCTTTAATGGAACATGCACAAAGTAAATTTGCCATAGCCAGATCAGTTAATCAAACTTCTCAGTCTCAGGAATTTTATGTTAAAATTGCTAATTTTTCACCAGATATTCTGCACATAAACAAAGATATGAAATTGGCCAGTGCCCAATCTGTGAATGTCATCTCACAAAATTTGGAACATATCAACAATACTACCATTGAAACAGGCGAGGATTTCGAGTCATGGGGTGGTGAATTTGATCTCAAACCTTTACCTGAGCAGCAACAACAGCAATTATCACATCTTCTCAATCAATATAATAACATCTTTGCTGCCTCAGTTACTGAATTAACAGGGTGTGACACCATCTTGCATAACATCAACTTACGTGACAATATTCCTGTTAGGCAAAAGCCTTATAAAGTCCCTTACCATCTCAGGGATGAACTCGACAGACAGGTGGCAGAGCTGCTTGAAGCTAACATCATTCAAGAAAGTGACAGCCCTTACAGTGCACCTGTTTTATTTGTTAAAAAGGCTGATAACACCTACCGTTTGGTCACTGACTTCCGTAAGTTGAACGAAAAAACAATCGAAGATAGTTTTCCTCTGCCATCCATGATTGAATTGATAGAACAGTTAGGAGATGCAAATTATTTTTCCACTCTTGATTTAACATCAGGGTTTTTCCAGATGAAAATACATCCGGATGATACCTTCAAAAGTGGTTTTTCTACTCCTTCTGGGCACTATGAGTGGTTACGAACGCCTTTTGGCCTCAGGAATGCACCAAGTTCTTTTCAAAGGCTGATGTCTATCGTTTTGGCAAATCTTTCACCACTAAAAATAGGAATTTACATTGATGATATTGTCATTGCTTCCAAAACTTTTGAGGAACATTTAGAGAAATTAAAGTTAGTTTTTGACAGATTGAAGCAGCACAATTTGAAACTTAAACCTTCGAAATGTCATTTTTTGAAAGAACAAATAACTTACTTAGGCTACAAAGTTACTAAGGGTATTATTCAGCCTGACGATAAGAATCTAAAAGTTATCCAGGATTTTGTTGCACCTAAAAATAGGAAGGAAGTTAGGCGCTTTTTAGGCCTTATTGGCTTTTACAGAAGGTTCATTCCGAATTTGGCCCAAAAGGCACTCCCTTTAACTCAGTTAACTAAAGATAAAGTTCCTTTTTATTGGTCGAAGGAAGCTCAGCAGGCGTTTGATATTCTAAAAGCTGAACTTCTGAATGAACCTATTTTGGCATTACCAAATTTTAATAACCCTTTTTCTCTGTGTACTGATGCATCTAATTATGCACTGGGTGCAGTCTTATGTCAGGAAGATTCAAATGGTTTTCAGCATCCAATATGTTATGTGAGTAGGAAATTGAAAGGTCCTGAAACACGTTACAGTACTGTAGAGAGGGAAATTTTGGCAGTTGTTTGGGCCACAGCTCATTTTAGACAATATCTTCTTGGTAAACCTTTTACAGTGTATTCTGATCAAGCTTCATTATCACATGTTTTAAAACTTAAGGATCCTACTTCTAGAATTGCACGTTGGATTATGGGTTTATCCCAGTTTGATTATAAAATTATTCATAAGCCAGGTAGATTGAATTTAACAGCTGATTACTTATCAAGAGCAGTAAATGTTACACAATTAGTTCAGACTTCCTTTACATCTGAATTGTTGGAATTATTTAAGAAAGAGCAAGCTTCTGATCCTTTTTGCCAGCAAATTTTAATTGATCTTAAGAATAACAAGTCTCCAACGCCTAATTCTCAGATATTTTTTGTAAAGGAAGATATTTTATATTGCAAGTACAAGAAACCCAGTTCACGGTGGCAGAAACAAGATAGGCTAGTTGTTCCTAAAACACTAGTGTCCAGAATCTTGCAGGAACATCATGATTCACCTACAGCTGCACACTCAGGCTATCACAGAACACTTCATCGTGTTCAGAAGTCATTTTTCTGGAAGGGCATGTATAAGCAGATACATAATTACATTAAGTCCTGTTACTCCTGTATCCAGAGGAGAGGTCATAGACCTTCCCATAAGGCTCCCCTTATGAGAATGCTTATGGCTACCCGTCCCATTGAGCGAATTGCGATGGATTAGTGGGTCCCTTTCCAGTTACCCTGGCAGGCAATAAATATATTTTGGTAGTAACTGACTATTTTTCACGTTGGCCTGAGGCTTATCCTTTGCAGGATACCACATCCAGATCCATTATTGAGAAATTGGAACAGTTTATTTCAACTCATGGGGTACCTCAGCACATTGTTACAGATAAGGGTACTAATTTTATTTCTCAAGCTATAATGGAAGTTTATAAGAAATTGGGGGTTACTAAACATACTACTACGAGTTATCACCCACAATCTGATGGTGTAGTTGAGAGGTTGAATGCCACTTTAATTAACTCACTTAGTCACTTAGTGTCACAAACGCAGGAGGATTGGGATAGACATCTGCCTTTTGCCTTATTGGCTCACAGAACTGGTCGTCATAGTGCACTTCAGGAGTGCCCAGCTTTCATTTTATATGGCAGGGATCTTTGTTTGCCTATTGATTTATTATTGCAAACCACTTTTAGAACCTATGATGACACAAACAACTATTCTAAAGATTTAATCTTGAGATTACAAAAGGCTTTTAAAGTAGTAAATCAGAATTTAACGGAGGCTGCAGATAAGCAAGAAATTTCACGTGAAAAGATTTCGCATGATAAGGAGATAAAAGTGGGAGATATGGTGTATTTATACACTCCTGTAGTCCAGCCTGGTATGGCTAGAAAACTCTCCAAGTTGAATCAGGGACCTTTCAGGGTTATCGAGCAAGTGACTAAAGTCAACTATAAAATTACTTCCATCTCAAATCCTGCTCAGGTTCAGACGATACACGTGGACAGGCTCACGAGAGTACCTGAGAGAATAAATTTTCCCACGTTACAGAGGGATGACATAATTTCATCGGACAACATACAGAATTTGTTGCACGATTCATCTTATCATTTAAGGCCAAGGGATGCACAGGGTTTTGTGTATAAAAAGTGATTTGCCATGTTCGAAAGTCTGTAATTTGATTTGTATACAATTCAGTAGTAGTAGTAGTCATTTTATTGGTAATTGTACTCTATTTAGCTAATTTTGTGTTACTTAGTATGGTTGTGTAGTATTCTTGGCTTATCCTTGGTCAAGTGCTGCTTTTGGGTTTTTTACATGTTTAGGCATGTGAGGTAGTGATCATGTTGTCTTGGAATTTAACCTTCTAGTCTCAATAGCCTGGTTTTTTTTTTTTGGGAGGTTTTGCAGGGCTGGTCCTTATGGGTTGTCTCCACTTCTTTAAGTTAAAAATTTTTTTTTGGTTGTCCCATCTCTTGGTACCAGGGACTTGTTTAGGTTAGAAATTTGACTTAATGGTTTTCTTCCCAACTTCATGGTGATTGTCTTGTCCTTAGATTATGCAACTCATTTGATTTTTGCCAGGGATTGATTTTTAGTTTAGTTTGTGCTGTACAGTTGCGGTGTTATTCTTTTGCACTCTTTTAATATTGGGGTGCCAGTCGTTAGGGAATTGAAATTATGTGTACTGTTAGGGAGAATTTATGGTTGATACTGTAGGCATTTCCTTACAAACTTTCTTTCGGGTTTGTAGTGTCACTTTTATTTGGTGATTGATTTTGCAGGTAATTAGTAGCCTGTTTGCATTATGTTTTGTGTCAAGCGCTTTTAGCTCTTGATTTGTTTTGGTTTCGAACACCCGTATACTTAGTGGTATTTGTTTATTTACTTTTCACTTTAGTTGTTTATGGGGGGTATCGTGTTGATTACAATTTGTTTACGTTTTTATTTCAGGGCGTGTCACTTGTTGCTTGCCAACACTTTTTGATTGATTTGTATTTAGTTGTACTCCAGGAAGACTTCTTGACCCTCTTACATACAGTTGTTTATATATATATTTTTTTGCTAACCATTTTTTTATGGTAGGATTTGATTATGATGATACCTGGTATCCTTTTCTGTGATTGACAAGTGATTATACCAACACCTTACTTACTACTTCGTATAATTGAACACTTTGTAAACCTTTTTCCATTGACTGTGTGTCGGAAAATTTTTGGCTAGCCAAAAATTTTTCCCCGATCACGGGAGGGATGTTGTGTAGCAAATTTTCACGTAACACTTAATTATTTAAGTTTGACTTAAGATTAATTTTCATTATTCTAAATTTATGCTACACAACGTTATTTTATTTAATATCTTGTATTTATATTTGCTTTGGTTTAATTTTAATTAGGGGCTTTGGTACTTTAAGATTTGTACGTCTCTTCCACTGGTTACTCGTAAAAGCGTTGAAACAGACAATGGAATTAGGTGCTTTCCTACGTAATAAACTTGATTTAAAATTACTTAACTTAGGTTGATTCTAATTTAACTTATATCATTGGATGCAGAAAAATTAGCCTTTTAATTTAAGAGTACTTTCAAGTCTCTAGCTTAAACAGTTTTTAAGTTACAGTTAATTATTTAACAACATTTTTGCACTTCGTGAGATTTTTTTGGTTGAGGGGGAAAGGATTGAAAAGCGTCACTTTTGCAGTAGATTTCTAAGCCTTTGCTTAGGAATTTTGTCCGTTGCTTTAGGGTTGTTAGTTTTCCCACGCTTACGTCGAATTCTTGGTTCTTCCTTTGGCGGGCTTGGCGAGATTCGAATTTTGGACGATGGTAGCAGGGGTTTGTTCGAAGTGTAGAGAGTAGGTTGTATTCACCCTTTTGGCGAGTTTTGGCGATATCTAGTGTCCAGACCTGACAAAAAGGGTGTGCAGGTGGGATTGCGAGCTCTTGGGACGTCTTCGCTTTGCATTCGGCTGACGAGAAGATATTTTCTCGGGTGCCTTAGGCTCTTGGTAGCTAGACAACGGGGAAGATGAATTTGTTTTTTTAACGGGGGCTTATGGCTCCTGTCACTTGCTTCTTCATGGCTTCTAAGCTTTACTTTAATAGTTCTTCAACAATGAAAAGGATCTCATCTTCTAATAAACATCAAGAGATATAATAGTTCTTCAACAATGAAAAGGAAATAATACTACAATCGAAAATAATGTCCTTCAAAATGGAAAGAAAATTATTCTTCGTCAATTCTACCGTCTGATGAACTTTCTTAGTCTAAATTTTGCTCGTCAGACTCCATCCGCCTCTTCAATTTAAAAAGAACAGAAAGCTCAACCTGTCCAAGCTACCTGTGTTCCGACCTGAGTTTCCTGATGGATCTGAAGTTCATAATACTGAAGGCAGCTGCTCGATGATACTTCAAGTTCCTGCGTACTGGGTATTCTTCGAATGTTCGGTCTCCGCCAGGCTGCCGTCGGGTAGTTTTCGTTCTTTCAACTCCAGGTTCACATCATCCATCAGTTAAGAAGTTTTTCTTTTTGAACTTTTAATACTAACTTAAATTCTTAAAGAAATTTTTTTTTTCATCCAAAATTCACTGGTTTAATTATTTCTGGAATTTTTTTTTTAAGATTCTATTATTATCAGAATTTAACTTTTTTTTTATTTAAATGTTTGCTGTAAAGAATTTTGAAATGTAGAAAATTTAAATCTTTAATATCTTTGAGGATTTGTTGATTTAACTGAGATCTGAAGAAATTTGTGAGCAGTCTTAAATTGCTCTAGTTAAAAATCTAAATTTTTTCCTTTTGGTGCAATACTATAATTACTTAACTCTGTACTTAATTATTAGAATTTTTACATGTTCTTGGATAAATAAGGTGTAAGAACCTTACAACTGTTAAATGAAATAGAAAATTTTAATTTATATTTAAACTCATAAAAATAGTTATTACTTAACCAATAGTTTTTGAATTGAAGTGGTTATTGTCTAAGCTCGCAGTATTTGTGAAAAACTATATAAATGTTTAGCAATTTGTTTTCTAAATTAATGTTGGTAGTTCCCAGGGACTAGTATAATTTTATGATAGTAAATTTGTTTGATATCAGTGTTTTAAGGAAGGTAATAAACTAAGTGAGTATTATTGATTTCATGTGTTTACTTGAATTTTCTAATAACACAACATAGCTTCACCAGTAGCAAGGCTTTTCGGGTTGTTGAAACGAAATTTAAAAATAAAAACACAAAGCAATGCCTAATTTGTTTAGACTATTAGTATTTTACAACTTAGTATTTAACAGCAAGGAGATAGCAAAGGTGTACATTTAAATGCACCCATTGATATAATAGTAAATATTAGAAAAATCCTGGCAATTAGTCAAAGAATCCACTATTTTCAATTATTTTTTGCATAACGGTCTAGCAAAAGATAAAAAATGGAAATAAAAAACATTCCCCTTTTTAACCTTTTATTAGAAAAGGAAAGGATTTATCTTTTACAAAATGGCTAAGGGGAGGGAGAACAGCATTTCAAAATTTTCAGAATGTGATAAATCTTTTCCAAATGTTTCCATGCAAAACTCTGGATGATGAAGATATTATGATGCAAATTAAAATGAAAAACACTGATATAAGGAGTTCAAGATATGCAACACAAGGGAAAAGAACTGTCTACTACTACAGAAACCAAAACTTACACATAATAAACTTTCTGGCAAAGGTGACTTTTGGGCAATAATGAACATTAAATTACATAAGAAAACACATCAAATGAAAAGAAAACTTGAATTGCAACACTAATGAGTTTAAAGTTAGCACAAAAAATTACAGAGGCTGAAAATAAAGATTTGATGTGGAACCATGACGCAATTGCAAGGTCTGTTTCTTAATTCGTAATTTTACTTTAGCCTGAAATAAATGAGATGATAAAAAGTGCCAAGACACAGATCTTCAATGGTGAGTATCATATGACCATATCATATCACAGAATATGACGATGATCAATGTACCGAGTGGCCATAATTAAACTGACAGTGCTCACAGTGTTCTATAGCGCGATCTATTTGCGAGAATGACACCACATTTTGTAGGAAGATTAAACAAGACGGGGGACGAAGGATTCCGCGAAAAAACAAATTAGTTCCAAAAGTCACCGCTAGGGGAATATTTGG
>KK116024.1:18232-37469 GCA_000611955.2 Stegodyphus mimosarum
AAAAAAAAAAAAAAAAAAAAAAAAAAAAAGCGTAAAGGTAACAGTCCTGTATCAGTTAATGGGCTAAAAGCAATGGCTGCGAGCAACGTTTGAGAAAACAGGTTCTCTGAAGGCTTAGTCAGGCAGAGGACGAAAACCTGTACCACAGGATACAATCGAAGCAGTTGCCACAGCGATTGTCGACAGAGGACCAGACAATATTGCTGCTACCTCTAACACTCGTGGAGTAGCTCGGAATATGGATATGCCTTACATTATGGTATTGAAAATCTTACGAAAGATTATCAACTTCTATCCGTACAAGATCAGCCATGTACAGGAGTTACTGTACCCCGACCTTGATAAGCGATTGACTTTTGCTCTCACCTTTCTTGCCAGATTGGAGGTGGACGCTGCTTGGCCGTGGAAAATCTTATGGGGAGACGAGGCCCACTTTTACCTTAATGGAACTGTGAATATCCAGAACTGCCGAATATGGGATGACAAATCACCACATGCAGTCACAGCAATTCCTTTACAGTCACCAAAGGTTGGTGTGGGTTCACAGTGGAATTTATCGTAGGTCCATTCTTCTATGAGAACATTACCCCGACAGGACCGGAAACCTGGTCTGTTACCGGAGAGAAATATCGCCACATGTTGAACAGCTTTGTCATTCCGGCACTTCAGCAAAGACAATGCCTGGGAGAAATGATTTTCATGAAGATAGAGCCCCTCCACACGTTGCTGTATGAGTGCAACAGATGCTACGACAGAAATTCACAACAGAAAGAGTCATTAGCCGCTACTTTCCAACTGTATGGCCACCTCGGTCGCCTGATCTTACCCCATGCGACTTCTGACTATGGGGTTACCTTATGTCCAAGGTCTACCAAGGAGTGGTCCAGGACCTGGCTACGTTGAAGGATAACATATCATGGACTGTACGGGAGTTTCCTGCAGACATGTTACTTTCTGCTGTTGTGCATACTGTGCACAGAATGCGACATGTGGTCCACAACAACGGCAGCCACATTGAACCTCATTTGAATGCAAAATAAAAGGTAATTTCCTTATTGATTTGCATTTGTTAACAATCTATTTTCTATTACACAACGCCAAATATTCCGCTAGCGGTGACTTTTGGAACTAATTTGTTTTTTTTTTTGCGGAATCCTTCGCCCCCCATCTTGTTTAATCTTCCTACAAAATGTGATGTCATTCTCGCAAATAGATCGCGCTACAGAACACTGTGAGCACTGTCAGTTTAATTATGACCACTCGGTATATACAACCAGTGAGGAATTTATGACAGGGAACTTATCTTACCTGAACTTTTGTAAAGCCTTATTTTTAAAACCTGAAGTGCATTTACAGCTTTTTAAAAATTATTTAACACTTTGAGGGCACTTGAAATCTGATACTTCATCTCATTGACTTGTGTGACCTCATGTAGCTGCTTCCTGAAGATAACCCTTTAAGGTTCTGTATAACTATAAAAAAGGTCTGCAAACCAGAAAATTGCAGCCTGCATGTCTCATCAGAAATACCAGGTCTAAACTCACAAGTTACTGCTCAGTGTTTCAGAAATGTGAACAAAGAGCTATTGAATCTCATTACTTAGATGGAAATTATTTCCATCCAATCTGGAGCAATGTTCATATAAATGGTTACCAAAATTCCAAAGCCAGCATTTCAAACAAAGCAAGTTTTCTTATTATGCTATATATATCACAATGCTATAGTAGTAATTCTCAGTCTGTGGTCCTTCAAGCAACTCTTGTGGCCCTCTCAGATATCCAAAAAATAAAATTTAATTTTATTAAACTTTAACTGAAAATCTAAAGGTTTGAAAATTATGTACAGCAACTGTCTATAACTTTTTCTCCCAAGACTAACATTTTATGAAATTTATTACTAGTTTCCCTACCTGCAGACTTTTCTAATCTTCACAGCAAAATAGAGATTTAAGGAATTATGACCGTGATGCTTCTCAGCACTCCTTTGTTTGCATGTGTAAACCCGCTAGAAAATATCCTACTTCATCAGATTGCACTGAAGTACCGAATTTTCTTTTCACATGTTTACAACTTTCTTAGTTTTGGAAACGCACTGAAACACCCATAAACTTGCTGAAAATCGGTAAAACAGTATCAGAAGACAACATTAAGTTAATCAACTTTATTTAGGCAAAGGAATAACCGAATGTTATCTTACTTTGTGATTACACGGATAGCGAGCACAAACAGCTTCTTAACTCTTAATTGTGCTGCCTTTCATAGAGTAAGATACTTATAAAACTCTTTAAGGCAAGAAATTTTGTTTCTCATTAACAAATTTAATGAAGATTTTATATAATTTCTTTTTGATGACTTGTGGTACACCTTTCAGATGCATTTTCAAAACTGAATGAACTAAATCTATATTTGTAAAGGCATTCTTTGACTGTTTTCGATGTCCATTAGAAAATAAAATGTTTTCTGTGCTAGTTGTCTAAAACACAGAAATTTTCAAAATCCTTTTTAATAGAAAATGACATGGTTATTGGAAAAGAATTAAGCAGTCATCATTCTTATGCACAATCATATGTTTGCATCTTAAAACTCTGTGGTCACAATTTGAAACATATTTTCCAAGTGGAATTTTGTGGTTTTATGATCCATTCATCAAGATGCCGAAAATAAAAATCTAAGAGACCAGGTAATTAAAACTCTTGAATGAAACCAGACTTAAATTCAAAGCAGAAAGTACTGTTTACTTATGGATCTCATTACCTGTAAAAACAGAGTACAGTGAACTGTACAATGACACTTTAAAAATCATATTTCTACCTTTGGTTGTATGTATCTATATGAAAAAGGATTTTTATTACAAACTCATAAAAAAAAAGACTTGATATACATGCTGATTTCAGACTAATTTACCAGCATACATTCTAACATACAACAGCTATGCACGAATCAGCAGGTGCATCCATCTCATTAACATGAAAATCAATATTTATTTGAGTTAATAAGATACGGATTATCAAACTTCTAACAGCCTTAAATTATTAAAAAAAGAATACACATTTTTCTTCTATTAATTTAAATAATATAAAATTGAATGGATTTTAACTAACTATATTTTAAAATATAAACAAGTTAGCAATAACATGCCCTAAAAAAACTGCTTTCAAGAGAGGCAAGTGTAATTTGGTCTGTAGAATGTTCTAATTTATAGAACTGGTTTCCATTTTACAAAAGTTTTGCGAAATGCTGTTACAATCAGTTTTGATTTCTGATCCGAAAAACAACTATCAGTGCATTTGCACTCTTGGCAATATTACACTAAGCACATTCAAAAACCAGCTGTACAGCAACGATCAATAACATTTCATGGCTGAACGAATAACTCATGAATAACAACATTTCTCTGACTCATGAATAACTTTTCTCTGCTTACACAAACTTACAAATGGTTACATACTTGAAGTGAAAGGTTCTGTCACATCCCACTTCTGCTTGACATCTCCATATCATATTATCATTCTTTTTTGGGATATGATAATTTCTACAGCTTAGCAGGGCCATCAATACCATATCTTCCATAAGCAAGCTTATCTTCATATCTTGCACTAAATTGCTTTAATTTTACAAGAAATGCATCTATGATCCAAATATATCACAGCAAAAAATTATTGAATGTAAAAATGTTTACTTTGCTACATAAAGATCAAGGACCTAATCAATTTCTTATAAGCCCATATATCGTTTCTAAGCCATATTTTTATGCTAAATCCTTTCCACATCACACAAAATTTATGAAGTTGAATTGCTGAATTTAATGCACAGTTTATTTTTCCAAAATTTTAAAAGCTTGCATCTCGCTTTTTTAATTTTATTCATCTCTCTTTTTAATTTTGTTCAGTTAGACGTACTATAGCCATTCCTTTTTCTTACTGTTTTCACAGTTTCTTCAGTTTTGCTCTGTAATAAATACAATTTGTATATTGCAGATCTAAACTGTATATGAATTTGATTCAAATATTAGAGATTAATATGTAATTTAGATAAGCCAACATGAGACATTTATAATTGAAGAAACCTTGATACAGTGATTAATTTTTAGAAGAAAAAGAAAAATTTAAATCTTTTCATTTCAATTTATTAAAACAAATTTAACACAAATATAGGTTTAGAAATTAGAAAAAAAATTACAAGATTCAGATACTGTTTCATACAAGCAATATAAAAACAAAAGTGGCACACTATTAATAGATATGTATTTAAAAACACAAATTTCTACCTTATTTATTATGAAAGATATAAATATTATTAAAATTAAATTAATCTTTTCATTATGTTTATACAGGGTGGTTAAATTTTTCATATGATTTATGAGGAATTCCCCCCTTTTTGATCAGCAGCAGAACTTCCCATTACAACAAATGACGGAAATGACCACCACTGATTTCGATGCAGCTTTGTGCTCGATTTGTCAAACTGTGAGACATATATAGTAGTTCTGTCCAAGGGACAGCAGCAATAGCGTTTTCAGTGTTCTGCTGTAGCTCTTCAAGTATCTGAGGATTATTTGGGTACAGCCCTTCAATTTGCTCCATAAATAAAAATCACATGGGGAGAGAGATCAGGTGATCGAGGTGGCCACCAGATTGCTGATTGTCCTCTTGTCACCGGACATTTGACGTATTTGTGACAAGATGGTCATAGCGGTATGTGCTGTTGCTTTGTCTTGCTGAAAATATCCATACAGTTATTCCATCTTTTGTGAGTTGATCCATAAATGGATTAAATTGCTTCTGGACATACCAGTCTGTATTAAGTTTAGTGAAAAAATTGTACTATGATATGGAATCCAGACACCACACCAAACATCAAGATTGAGATTATGCAACGGCTCTTCAAAATACTGATGGGGATTTTCTGATGCATAACAGCACATGTTATGCAAGTTCATATACCCTGACAGGCTGAACTAGGCCTCATCTGAAGAATCAAAAACTGAGGATCCACAGCATGATTCAACTCACTCAGAAACCACCAAACAAAATTAACATGTGCAAATTTATCTGGAGGCTTTAACTCATGCAGAACTGTAAATTTTTACGGATACAGATGCAGATCCATTTTTATATTGTTTTGACATGACAATCTCTTAATCCCAGGAAAGTCTTGCATTGAAGACTTTCCTGAATGTTTTGCAAAAACATTCCCATTCTTAAACTCTTGTGCAAACAGTTCCACACAAGTTTTCCTCAAATTGTCCTTTGTATAACACTTGAGAATGAGCATGCACAGACATGTGACAGCAATTTTAATGTTACACCAACATCACCAGCAGTCATTTCAAGCATTTTCTATAATGGGAAATTCTCTTGTTCATGAACATGGGTACATTCTATGTCAAGATTTCAATTATTTCTCCAGGCCGGTTTTATTTTGACCACTCTTATTATAAATTCACAACAAATTAATTTTTATTCAAATATTTTAGCACCACACTCAGTAAAAGATAATACACAGATTTGGAATTGCATGGCCTTCAGCAATTCCAGATTTTGGTAATCAATTTAAATCTAGTAATATTACATATTGTAATTATTAAAAAAAATATCAAAGGTCTTAATGGTTTTAATAGAAAGGTTTTAATGGTTAATTTAAAGGTTTTAATGACATTTTATAAGAATAACAAGTGTTTATTATACATTAAATAATATACTGCTTTTAAAATATATAACAGATTTTATTTCAGACCAAAATATGCCAGAAATACATGATCACAACCCAGAAATACATGATATTTAAGTCCCATCTAGTTTAAAAAACTTACGGTACATTAACTATAACAAACAAGCAACAAGTGTATATCAGTACATGAAAAACTTCCAAGTTTTGTATGTGTTCAATAAGAGAATCACCGATAATGCAAGAGACTTCAGCTGGCAGTCCTGACAGCTGTTCATTTTGCTTCACACAGGTAGACTTGTAAGTCTCCTTCAGTTTATACCACGCTTGAATTATACTGCAAGTAGGTGCCTCTGTTTGAGGTTTCATAGAAAATCTCTACTGTATTTTCACAAATGACTCACAGTCAGTCAATAGAGTCTAAGCTGCAGTAAGATTTGTGTTCATTACTAAATGTCATGCTAAACATAGTGCCAATTAATGTTATGACTGCCATCTAATAATTAAATCTACAGTTACACCTGATTTACAGCTTAATTTACAGATAAGCCTGCAATGAAAGCACATTGGACAGATTATGTAAAGTTGGGCAACTTTCTGCTGTACTTATTACAATTATATTAAAAAATAAAGCAAAAATATTTAAGGCATTCATTATAGTTATTGTATATATTTTCAAAACCTTGAAATATGACTTAATCAGTATATATTTATTATATAAATATGAGACAGGAGTAAAAACTTTAAAACAAAAAATTTGGCTGTTTATAAAAACGCATCTTTAAATTCAAAAGAAACATGCTATATACACAGCTATTTTAAGATGGAAAAAAATCCTAAGAATTACTTTTGATGGAGTTTTCCTCAGTTTAGCAGTAGCTAGTGCCGCTGCAAGAGAAACTTCAGCTGTTTCTTGATTGACACTATTATGCAAATTTAGCCTTGGCAATGTTGCTATTCCAGATATACTAGAAGCTGATGGAGGAGGAGGTGGTGGTGGTGGAGGAACATTGGATTGTGGAGAAGGTTGCTGAGGAACAACTGACAATTGCTGTTGTGACACAGATGGAGCAGAAGAGGCACGGTGATGACTATAAGAACTAGGGGATGTTATACTACCAGGAGTAGTCGGGTGGCTGGAAGGAGCAGCTAAGGAAAAAATTAATTTTTTTGCTTACTTTGTCTTCCTAAGGTATACAAATATTGTGCAGAGGTAAATATGAACTAAATTTTAACTACAAGTGATTTTGAAAATTAATTCAGAGTGCATAATTATTTAAAATTAAAAATTAAATACAATTCCAAATGCAGAATTAAAAAAAACTTGCATTAAAATTATTAATATCATTATTTGGAAATTTACTGATTGTTTACTTCTTTGTTTCAAGTAATTCTGGTTTATTAAAAACATATTTGTTACAAAATATTTAGCTCCTATTTCTAAAGCAACTAGATTATTCTCAAAGAAATTTCCATTTCTTTACTGTAAATTTTTTAAATAGATAACATTTTAGTAAACTATGTTCAGCTTATATATAACTCTGTGTTAATATCGGGTTTTAATGACAGTTTCCTGCCACCGCAAATATTGTCTGCACAGAGCTTGTGTTGGTGTATTTAATCAGATTTTGTCAAACAATTTTTGGCATTTGAAAGAGACTTGCTTTAGAACACTGTATTGTGGAATTTGTAAAAAAAAAATATCATTTTCATTATGTACAAGGTGTCTGAAATGGAACTATTATGCTACCGATTAGAACCCTCATTTACTTCCAGACAGGCAGACTTGTAAGTCTGTTGCAATTAGTCAGCAGCAGAATGTCACCAATTAATGTGCACAGCTTTAGGTACTAATGCTGGATCATATGAAACTGTGAAGGTTTGGTATCAAAGTTCAAAAACAAGGGCTATGACGTTCAAGAAGCAAAGCGCTCTGGTGGCCTAGATGTTGATGAAGTCCACGAGAACTTGTGGAAAAACATCAGCATGCAACCACTCGAGAGCTTGCTAAGGAGCAGACATTAGTGCCATGTCCATTAGTCGCACTATGCATCACAGAAACCTGATGTACAAGTTCAATAGCTGGTTGCCGCATGAACTGACCCAAGCTGTTAAGGACAGATGTATTCGGACCGGCACTAATCTGCTCGAATATCAACTCTAGGACAAAATCTAGACCGGATCGTCACTTGTGATGAAAAGTAGATTTTCTTCAGCAACACAGGCCGAAAAGGGGGTTGGTGTGCGCTCGGTGAGCCTGTCGGCAGTGTCGTAAAGCGTAGTTTGCCTAACAAAAAGATCATGCTTTGTATCTGGTGGGACTGCCATGGTATTACCTCAAAGAGTATCTGGGAAAAGGTAAAACCCTTGTCAATAAGGTGTACAGTGAGATGATAGTCCGTGCTGACACTGCCATCAAGGAAAAATGTTGAACTGAGTTCCAGCGCAAACCGTAACATTCCATCACGATAATGCAAGGTGTCTGCATTTCCTGGCTGGACTATAGACAAACTTGAATGGGAATCTTTGGCACACCCACCATATATCCCCAACTTGCTCCTTCCGATTTCTACCTTTTTTCACACCTGCAGCTGCAACTTGCTGGTGCTATCTTCTACTCTGCACAGGACATCTGAAATGAGGCTGATTGCGGTCACCAAGTTTCTAGGCCGAGGCTTTGAAAAACTACCAAAACGCTGGCAGAAAATCATAGATTTGGATGGTGACTACCACTCACACTAAAGGTACTGCTTTTGTTTTTTTTTTTCTAATTTTATTAAGAACTTTTTTGGCAGAAAACTTTTATTAGAACCATATATTTATAATGTATACAAGTAAAAAAACTTTTAGGAAAAATTAAAATAAATAAATAAAAATAAAAAGGAAAAGTACAATAAAAATACACATTATAGCTTAAAGCTTTGTATATTTTATGTTGCGTTAGCAATGTCATCTAGACACATACAATGAAATTTTTTAAACTAAATACATTTAAAAATTAATACTACAGAATTTCAATAGTGGCTTTACAAATCAGCAACAAGGAGAATAAAAAAATACAAATGATATATAATAAAATACTTCAAATCAAATAATTTCAAGCATTTAGCAGGGTTGCCACTCAAACAGGAGAATGAAATTCCCTGACTTTTCCAGGTGTGTTTTAAAAAAATTCCAGTCTATTCGTGTAATGCACTTTGGCTGTGCTGAGAGGGAAATTAATTATGGTACTACTTGAAAACACAAAAATTTGCCAATTAGATATGACATATATTATCCTCAAAGATTACTATTATAACTATAATAGGAGTTGTTTTCTCCACTGAAGAATTGAGATCAGAATCTGCTCAATCTGGATAAAAAATGTTCCCCCCCCTTTTTTTTGGCCGACATTTTGCAGCTAAACGAAAAAAAGAAATCTACTTAATGATATTTTTAAATAAATTTAAGGTATTTTATATATTTTTAGCTGAATACATAAGCAAAAAATATGTGCATTGAATTTTGTGATGTTATGTCATCATACTGCTAGAGTTAGTTTCATGATTACGCCAGAGAAAATTTTCTGAAACTTGAAAGTATTATTTAATAATAATATATAAATTTAAGAGGAAGAAGCAACATTAAATGATACGAATAACAGTAAAATAATTTAAAAATTGAATTACAATAATCAATGATATTTTGGCGAATATAGTTATATTAAACGGTTAGCCTTAGATGATTGATTACTATTTTTTTATTTTACTGCAAAATGAGAAATAAGGCATTTCTTAAAAAGAAAAAAAAAAGTATTTAAAAGATTTTGTGGCAAAATCCTACCATACGCTTCGGTCTTGGCACGATTTTGAAAATTACCGCCAACACCAAAATGGCCTGTTTGCTTCTCATCATCATGTTGCCAAATCCCATGTGTATCATACACGGAGGCTATTCTAACCTCCATGATACAGCTATACTAGGATTAAACCGATTTTGTTTGATACAGGAATTCGTATTTTCTTTAGTTCAACAAGCAATGCACATGCGCATGCGAGTCTTTCGATTCTCGAGGTTACTGGGAACCAAAGTTGCTGGAAACTTGCTTTGCCTTTCTAATACACAATCTGTTTGGAGCTGCAAGATTTGGCTCTATGCCAGCTGCCCGAGTGACGCTAATGCATGCAAGAAAGTGATCGGCTTCCAACGTTGGTGCAAAACTCGCTTTTTGGGGGGGATCGCTGTATGAAATTCCCTGACTTTTCCAGATTTAGACTAAAATATTTGAATTCCCTGACTTTTTTCGGTAGCGTGGCAACCCTGATTTAGGTACTTGAAAATGTCTCAACAATAATCAAAACATTTAGCAAAAATCGAATATATTTCTAAAAATGATTTATTTAAAGATTTTTTGGGAGGGGGTTATTGCTGTTGTCGTTGTTTCAACATATGCACTACGTGTTAAGAAAATCTTAACAATGCTTATATGCTAACTTAATGTGAATATGTTCCAAAAGTAAAACTTCAATTTATATTTGCAGGGAAATTTAACTGGCAATAGAGGAAAAAAACATTAATCAAGTATTACACTGAATAGCACATATATTTAATCTATCACATTGCCAAAAGATAAAAACAAAAAGATATTTTGCCTTTCACATACATTATGCAGTTATACTCTACATAATAATTCACTTCCACAATTAACACCCAAAGCAAGCGCGAGTAGAAAAATGTCTACCCTAGGGAATCAAGTCAAGCATTCTGTAATGCATACAAATATCATCACACATTATAAACATGTTAAACACAGAGTGGAATTAATTTGTTTTACTTTCTGTGAAAAGGACCTGCAAGCACACATATTTTCTAGACGTAAAACATAATTTTTGAAGTCTGACCCTGGTAACCAGGAAGCATCACTACCTAAATGCAAAGTTTATCACTGAATTATTGAAAGTAACATTGTTTCTTGATAATATCTCTGGCTACTTAAATGATTTAGAAGGTAAACTAGAGCTTAAATAGGAATTTTTTACAGATCTTGCACTTGCCTTCCAATACCTCGGTTCATGATCTTAATTCGTTCTTGAAGGCCATTTGCTAACCAAAACTACTTTTCCCATTTGAATTAATGTAAAAATGGATTTATTTGTTCCTGGATTACAGATGATTGCTTTTTTAAAATAAACAGTAGTATTTTGCACGTAAGTTCATAATATAAGAACAATGAAAATTCTTAAATCTGAAATAAGAAAAAATGAAAATAATATTAAACCAATGAAAATTTAATTTTACCATACTCATACAAAGGAGAGTGCAGACAAAGGTTGGAAAATGCTAAAGAAGAGAAAAGTGAAAGATACTGTTTGGATGACTTTTCGCTATTTAACAGGGAAAAAAAAGAGAGAGAGAGAATTGTCTTTTTTGGTATCTTCTTTTAGCTTTCCTTTCTCTCTTAGTATTGCTTGACTCTGCTTTTTACACATTAGGCCATTGTTTCACTCAAAATTAATCCAATGTGCTTTGATTCATGCAATCTCTGTTAAGGCTTCTAAAGTGAGGAATGATAAAGTCATTGAAAAGATGTTGCTGGGCTTGCTGCTTTGTCAGGCTGAATTCATTACATGAAACTTTGCACATTATCTGATTTTGCACATATTTCGCAGATCAAAGAATTGGTTATTTTTCATGTCCCCCCCTTTTGCTCAAAACACACTTTCTTAGCAATGGCCTTTTCTTGTTGCATCTGAAGGCATTTCAGTTTTTTTTTTTTATCAGTTCTCTAGTAATTTTTCTACATCATTACTGTTAACTTCCAAGTTCATGGTTTTCCCTAAGCACAATATTATAGATAACCAAGAACTTCTTATGGTCAAAGCCCTTAAAATCTCTGCCTGCAATACAGCCTGGTCATAATTTCCTCCAGGCTTAAATTACGGTCCTGTAAATCACTTGCTGCTAAGCTTTGTGAATAAGAACTACGGAACAGAAAATATTAAGATGATGTTTTGAGAAAACTAAGAGTTACTTCTAAACAGGGTCGATACTAGGCATTTTCCCCACTCTGCGAAATTTCCGTTAAGTCCTAAATTTTGGTTCCTCCCTAAATTCTAAGAGTTTTGCCTTCCCTAGCTGCCTGATGAACTTCTAAATTCTTAAAAATTTTGTTGCCCTTAAATCCTGCTGCCTGGTGTGGCTGCACTGGCTCTGTGTTTGCTTCTATATTAAGAGTTTACCTCAAAATATCTTTGAAAATCAGTTGCTGCAAGCTGAAGTCTTTGAAACTCAAACAGACTGGTTGCCATCCAAGACTTTTTTTTTTGTTGTTGTTCAAATAATTTGCTTGTGATGTGAGGCATTCTGAACTGAAGTTTCACTGTACATATCTCAGAGGATATACACTCATGTCTGTAAATTAAGGATAATGCAAAATCAGGCAAAGGAAGAGTTAGAAGCAAAACAAATTTGACTTATTTGTAAAGCTTATTTATTAAACAAAAGGTAAAGAACAAAAAAAGACGCTATATGTTTGATATTACTAAAAAAATTAGCGATTTTTTTTCCCTGGAGCAAATTACAAAAAAAACCTATTTACAAAAAACCAATATTACATGGTTGGTATGATTGTTAATACATTGTATGTCTCCCAGACAATGCAATACAATCCATACAATGCCTAGGCATGCTGAGTATCGATCTGATCTCCGGGGATATTACACCACTCAAAAAGCAATGCTCTCCGAAGTTCCGGTAGACATGTAGGAGGAGGTTGATGGGCTGCAACTCATCGGCCAAGCATGTCCCACACATGCTCTACTGGATTCAAGTCCGGTGAGAATGCTGGCCAGTCCATACGGGTGATATCCTCAAATTGAAGGCATTCGCTTACGATGTTTGCACGGTGAGGACGGGCGTTGTCAT
This sequence comes from Stegodyphus mimosarum, assembly GCA_000611955.2. Classification (NCBI taxonomy): domain Eukaryota; kingdom Metazoa; phylum Arthropoda; class Arachnida; order Araneae; family Eresidae; genus Stegodyphus; species Stegodyphus mimosarum. The sequence goes on from KK116024.1 coordinate 30,802, forward strand.
CCATAAACACAAATTGTGCACCCATGGCACCCCGAAACAAATGTACATGTTGTTCCACACTGACATCCCAATAGATTTGGCTTGTCATGGTTCCAATTTGAACATGCAAGTCAGTTCTCGAATCCAGAATAATTCCACCCCAAACGAGCACTCCTGCACCACCGTAACGGTGTCGTTCAATGATGTTTCCTTGGTGGTAACAGGTACCTAAAGCTATCCATATGAAAGTTCAGCGAGAATCAGACTGCAAGCTAAACTTGGACTCGTCGGAAAACATCACACAAGCCCACTGTTGCGGTGTCCACAATGCATACTCTCTACTCCATGCTAACCGCAGGCGACAGTGAGTTGCAGTAAGTGGAACGCATCTTACAGGTCTACGAGCATATAGACCAATCTGCCCTAAGCATCTGTACACTGTCTGCCTTGAAATTGTTGTACCAGTGGCTAAAGAGAGCTGACAAGACAGGTCTGAGGCTGTGCTCCGCCTGTTTCTTTTGGAAGTAACTGCCAAATACCGGTCCTCATTCGGCATTGTAACTCTGGGGCGACCTGGGCTGTAACGTCTACTCACATTACCATCATCTTGGAATTGTTGCCAAAGCCTGGAGATGACACTCTGGGCAATTCCAAGTTTGTCTGATACTTCCAGTTGGGTACTCCCACATACCAGACGACCGATAATTCTACCACGTAAAAAATCATCTAAATGCGTCCTTTGTGTCATAACTATTCGGTTATTGCACTGAAATGCTTATAAAGCGTCAGCGAACAATTTTACTTCTTTGCCTGTATTCCTTATACATCACTCTCTTACACTCTCGTCATTGTGACGTACCATCGGTGTCATCTGGTTACTTCCTGAAATTTGCATATGATTCTTGAAGATGTGTGTAGTGATTTTACAGGTGATATATTTATTTTAGAGTTCGATTTCGATGTGACTCCTAATTATCCTTAATTTATGGACATGAGTGTAGATCAAAGGTGACTGCTGAATTTTAAGAAGTTATACAGAAGAATGCTTTTCAAACATATTTCCAAAATTGCTAATTTTCACATGACTTGATTGTTACAAAATTCAAAAGGAACAAGTTCAATATTGTGGAAGCCATGAAGATTGATCTAGGTCCTAACCTAGGTAAATCCAGTTCATGATATTGATATGGTTTGCTTAATACACGACCTGGATCTGGAAGTGAATGAGAAGAATGTAAAGGAACTGTTAGAATCTTCGAGAAACAGAAACATAAGGAAGTCCGAAGGGAAAGCCCTACAGTAGAGAACATAAAGAGACCACTGCCTACTAAGAATTTTTGAATAAGCGGAGATTGAGGCCACAGTTAAGAAGATATTTTCTAGTTAGGTTGAAGTGAATAGAATAGCATCCACAGTTAAGAAGACATCTCCTAGTTAGGTTGAAGTGAATAGAATAGAATATCTGTTCAAAGACAATGTCATACACTACTAAAGAACCGTCCTCGAGGAAGGGAAGAAGCAAATCGCTTCAGACAACATTCTAAAATTTAGGCTCAACCCATGAGAAAAAACAATGTAGATATGCAAGATCAGGGACAGCCGAGTTTTTCACGTCCAGTGGATGAGTGGAAAGACTGCATAATGTTCTATAGATTGCAGGTCTCAAATTTTAGCCACTTATTTCAAAATACAAGGGAAAACAGAAAAATAGTAGTTTACTTACATCCTTCTTTACAAAAACTAACTTGGCTTAATTAATCAAACTTACATAAGAGGATTGTGATCTAATTATTGTTTGTGACATCTGCTTATCTATTATTGGTGCTAAATTGTTTTATCTGGCAAGTTTTTTGTTTGTCAAAAATTGTTCGGTAGAAAAGATGTTTATCAGAAGTGCCCAGATCAAAAAACGAATTCTTGGAACAATACACTGAAGACAACAAAGGAGGGAGGTTAGCAAAATTTTCCTTAAAGCCAACTCTAACTATATTCACATTTTAGATGTTATAAGCAGATTCCAACTAGTAGTCCAATACATGTTTTACTTTTATAAGTCTATTTTCCATAATTTTTCATTTGGGGGGGGGGAGGATTTCTGATATTTTACGGTTATTTGTGCTTTACAAATAGTTTAAAGCTGGATATTTGAGCTTTTGCTGTATTACATTGAACATTCATTAATAAACACTGGAAAAAATATAAAATATCCCTCTCCCCAAAATGGTTCAGATAATCCCAAATAATAAGAAAATTTTCAGAACAGACATAAAGCACAGTAAAAGGGCCATACTTGAAAATAAATCAATTAAAAATGAAATGAAAATGAGATAAATAAAAAAAAACAGAAGGTCAAATTTCACAAGCAATAGTTCTTAATATCAAGCGATTATCAGACTGCTGATAATTTTACTAAAACAAAAGTTAAAGAAAAAGGGAGGTTTATAGAAATGAATGAATATCGAAGGAAGCATCTCATAATAGTACAGTAAATGGTTCTCTGCACCACCGAACACTGATGAATAACATCAGTATCATAATAATTCTTCATATAGCAGATGGCTAATTGAATATGCTACTTTAGAGAAGTGAGTGAGAGAATTTTCCATGACAGGAAATTAAGAATAAATACTGCTGCTATACTTATCTAATTTTGTAGCAAATGCTATTTTTCAGTAAATTAACTGCATTAAATTTTAAAGCTTCCTCCAACAATATTTTAGCAAAAAACTTACATCATTTGAAAACAAGCTTAAATCCATGTTTCATTTTACACTCAAAAAAATTTTCATTTATAAAATTTTATTACCATGATTACTTCTATAATGTCCATATTCAGAATTTGACCTTTTTTCACCATTTTCATTATTCATCCTATTTTTACAAAGAAAATAAAATGTTTTATATACTTGATATGTTACAAAAGGAGAAAAGCTTCACATAGAGAATATATATTTGCACAGTATACATCTATTATCAATTTTAATATTTAAAATGTATCTAAAAATGCCCTTTTGAAATACGAATTCTTCTATGATTATATTAATAGAATTTCATTAAAAATAAAAAATAATGCGGATTTATTAAATAAAGATTACTGAAATTACCTTTCTTCTCCCTAAAAAAAGAAGTCTTTTCATAAGTCATACATTTACATAAACCAAATAGAAAGAAATGAAACATTTATCAATTAACAGGCAGGTTCACAAGGCCCAGATAATGGTTAATGTTTTACTATCATGTGATTTAGTAGCTCAGTATAAATGTACAATTTCTATCCATTCAGTGTGCTTACTATTCAAAACCTCTGCCAATCTTAAATTTCCCCCTTTTACAATTCAATTAGCCATCATACTGGAGGGGGGAAATTATTGCATTACATTTATATATAATATAGTAGGTATTGTTTTCTACAACTTCCATCCATCTTTAAGGAAAAGTTTCAACTTCCTTTTAAAAGAAATTCTTTTGGTTCTGCCACAAATTATTCAAACAGTACATTTTTAATCTATTGTTAAGAATTTTGATGAAATCGTGGTATTTATTGCATAATGTAACACCAGTGGCGCACACAAGCAGAGGTCCAGCAATCCTTGTTTTTTTTCACTTGATTATACTCTTATGTATGTAAAGTAATTCCAAACAAAGATAACAATAATTTCAGATAAATAAATGAAAAAATAAAATTTCTTTCCTCTTTTTCTTTCCCTTCAAAACATGCGAACATGAAACACCTTCTTATTCTTGGAACTGATAATCATTTGTTTCTTATTGTGTTCTTGAGGGAATTGGTTATCTTTCCTCCCTATTTTGTTTCTTTCAATACTTGTATTTTATGATTCTATATCACTATGTAACACACATATTCTTTCAATGCAGCATAAATCCATTTTCACTTTTAAGTTGTAAAAATATTATTTTTAAATTATATTGTAAAAATGAGTGATCAAAATTGTAAAAGAAAACAAGTCACATTATTGTCTTTTGTGGAAAAAATACATGAAGATGAAAAACAAAATATTCTGTAAGTGAAAGACGATTCTCGGTCTACCACAAATGGTTTGTCTCAGTCTGAAAAGGTATTGGATGATGATGTACAAGAGAAAATTTAAGGTATTCGAATTGCAGCCAAAATAATGAAAATAATATTCAAATTCCAGTTTCAAATATTACAGTAACTAATTTTGACATAGCGAATTCCATTAAAATTAAAGGATGCATACCAAATCTTGGGGAAAATGATATTTTACACAATGTGGTACCCTGACAAAAATTATACTTTTCTGATTACACTCATAAAATCTGAAATTTCAAATACAGTGATTTTCAAAGGCATTGTTCGTCATATTCTCAAAAAATGGATGGTGCTTTCTGCAAATATTGTGTTCTATTTTCGACAAAAGACGTGGGTACCCAGAAAAATCAGAGCACTGGAAAATTAGTATCAGAACCTTTCAAAAACTGGAACCATGCTGTAGAATATTTTAAAAACCATGATTCATTAAAATATTACTAACAATGTTTTAAAATTTAGTCAAATTTGAAAAAAAAAAAAAATAGTGAAAATTCTATCGTTAGTATAAGCAAAATATTAGACACACACACACACAAAAAAAAAAAAAAAAAAAAAAAAAAAAAAAAAAAAAAAATTTTAAAAAAAAAAAAAAAAAAAAAAAAAAACTGAAGAAGTTTCTAAAAATCGACAAATTTTATGTTCTATTATTAAAATTGTAATTTTCAGTGGTACAGAAGGAATTGCTTTTATAGGCCATTCGGATTACGATTCCTTAAATTTAACCAAGAAAACAAATAACATGAAAGAATGAAACTTTCAAGTAATGGTTAAATTTCATGTAGAAGCTGGAGATAATGTTCTAGAAAAACATTCGAAAGTGAGAAAATACTTACATCAGTTAGAGAACACAAAACGAAATAATTTCATCAATCAATGAAATTATATTAAAAGATGTTGTCAACTATATAAACAAAAGTAACTATTTCAGCATCACTGCAGAAGAAACGACTAATATTGTAGGGATTCAGCAGTTATATTTAGCTGTACAATTTATTAATGATAATTTAATTCGTGAAGAATTCCTAAAATTTACTGGCATTGATCTAGCATCAACAATTTTAAAATCTTTGGAATTATTAGGAATAAATTTATTGTTTTTGAGGAGACAAGGTTATGATAGAGCTAGATCGATGAGTGGGGAACTGCAAGGTATAAATATTCATTTAAAGGAAAAATATCCTCTTGCTTTATACATCCACTGCAGTTCACACACTTTAAATATAGCAATATCCGATCCAAGCAGTATATCAAGAGATCCAGACTCGTATGGCAATTACATCAAGAATTTATAATTTTTTTTTCAAACACCAAAACAACAACACTGTATAAAATCTAAAATTGAAGAATATTGCCCAGAGTCAATAAATAAATAAAAATTGGTTGGAATGTGCGTGACAAGGTGGGTTGAAAGGCATGATTCTATAATTGTCTTGGTGGAGTTTTTTTCTTGCTGTTATAGCAGCCCTTGAAGAAATTTAATTTTGAAAGACAGAGATGCCTCAACTCATGTAGCTTTAATTCATGACTCATTATTAATATCAGGTTTCTTTATGCCCTTGTTGTGTTTCAGTAAGTTGTTTGCTGTAACCAAAAAGCTTTGTGAATATTTACAACCAGTTACTCTTGATTTGAAGAAAACTCTAATTTACACAGACTCAGTAAATAAAAGTCTCTGAGGGTTTTAATTAAATGTTGATTGTGTTTTTAAAGAAATATATGACAAATCTGAAAAATTATTGAAAGGTTCAGAAGGAAATAACACAGAATTGAAAATGCCCCAGGTTTCATGCAGCAAAATGCTCTAGTTATCATAATAATGTGTCAGCTGCTAAAGAGTACTATAGGCAAATTATTTTTCTACCTTTTATAAACAACGTGATTTCACAACTCTAACTATGATTGCTGAAGCAGAATAATATTTTAGGAAAAGTTTCGTGCTTGATGAACTGAACTTATAATGCAGAATATGCAAATGACTTTGAAACTGGCTGAATTTAATTCAAAAGGTGAACCTTTATTTTTAGAGCACACATTAAAACATGATTTGCCACCATCCACACTTAAATATTTTTTGTGCTGCAATGATAAATTTTATCCCCATGTTAAAAGGCTTTAAAAAATTTTTGTGCACTCTTCCTATAACGAATTGCAGAAGTGATCAACTTTGAGAACGATAAAAACATACTTAAAAAGAACCATGTATAATGAACGTTTAAATGGTCTTGCACTGCTGAATTTAAGCAACATCACCATCACTCCTGAGGAAGTTATAAATGAAATTGAAAAAAAAAAAAAAAAAAAAAAAAAAAAGAAAACAATTTTATTTTGTGGCTGTTTGTAAGCCTATAGAAGCAGATTTGTGACTGTAAATGAAAACACTGTAATCCTCACGTTTTTAGTTTTGTAATTACAGATTAAACTAAGATTTTCCTGCTTCTATAATGATGAATTTGGTTTGCTGTTTTTAATTTTGAATTATGAGAAAAGTAAATACATAAATTCTTGTAATTAAGTATCTTTCTGGTAATTAAGTATTTGTTATTAATAATTTATTTTATTAATTAATGCTAATTACTTATTCAGTAATTTCTTTTTTTTTTTTTTTTTTTTTTTTTTT
>KK116024.1:37483-61973 GCA_000611955.2 Stegodyphus mimosarum
TGTTGTTGTTCCTGACAATCAATAAAATCAAAAGAATATGTATGGCAGAGAATGATAGATTTTAAACCCTCGACCTCCCATTGAAAAATTCCTGTGTGCGTCTATGTGCTTGAAAGAGAAGATTCGTTGCCAAAAGAACAAGAATACAGGGGCATTATTAAAACACAGGGTTAATACAGGGTTTAATACAGGGTCTATTATATATTGAGTAAATGACTATCTCATTAAATTGGCAAGATATCACCACGCTAGTAATGGTTTTGATAACTAATTTTTGTTCACAAACTTGGTGACCATTTCATGACATTTTGATTGAGTCCATGTATAACTGTAATTGGTCCTATATGTAGCTGTAACAGGCCCTCATATACCTTCCAGTAATTTTGAGAAGTGGAAGGTACTAGAGATTTCTCAGCGGCTAAAGAAAAACTACGCAAGACTGGGAAAGAGCATCAGTTTCTTAGTAGTTGTTTAGTTCAGTATGAATTTGGAGTATTCAGAGCTCTCCGTAGGAACTCAGCTTTTTAGATGCGCTTTGCATTGCGTTTCACGTTCTTAGTAATATGAGGTGTGACTACTGACTGTATTCTGTGATACTAATAACTAGTATTTTTGTGGAACGTTCTAGAACTGTAAATTTTTTCTTTTGGTAAAAATAATTTTATAAAGCTATCACCAGCTCCACATGCATTGAATCCATTACAAATTCATATATGCTCACACTATTCTTTATTCTAGAAACTTTTGCAAACAAATTTAACCAAACCAATGTAAAGGTCTAATTATTGTTTATAACATCACGTTTATCTATTACTGGCACTAAATCGTTCTATATGGTAACAGGTTTCGTTTGCCAAAAATTACTGAAGTCTACCCATTATTAAACTTTTATCATGTCACTTTTTCAATTTAGCATTATCCTGTTGAAAATTATGATCAGGTCTATTGATTAATATAAGCTATTTAGGGGTTAAAGCTAGTGCCAAATTATCTAAGATGCTAACAAATGTCTAGATTAATGATTTGACTAGTTCAAATAAAACATACCTTTCATATCTCAGCACATGCAGAGAGAGATCTTCTTTGGAGGCAAGCTACATTACAGATTTTGCTGTCTGCTAATTGATTGATGATTGGGGCATTGTCATCGCAATAAAAAACTTCTGTTTTAACTCCTCTTCTTCCCTAAATTCTGCCACCCAGTGCGGCCATGTGAGCTCTGGCACTGGTTCTGGCTTTATGTGAATAACAAATTGGCTATTCTTAATTCAAATAGCATTAAATATAATCTTTTGGCCCATGAGTATCATTAACAAAATCTATTTTTATTATATGGAAGAAATTTTTGTTAGAATTTTTCGTCAACATTTTAGTGCATTTAACTTAAATCTGTAACCAGATAATACTCTTTGTTATTTAATTACTAATATAAAAAAATGTTTAGGCATTGTTGCATGAATCATCACTCAAGTTGTCATGTGTTGATAAACATGAGATGATGAAAGGAAAATACAATAAATAATGATTTTCCAGGTTGGCGTCAAGGATATAAAATATTGGCTGGTGTAAAATCAACAATGTATCTATATAGAATGTTTTGGTTCGAAATTATGGCAAGCAGATACACAGCTATGGAGTCAAATTATCGATCACATAATTTTATCTAAAATGATTGTTTCTTCAATAATGGAGGTATTCTATTTAGTGCCTAAGTGAAATTAAAAATCGGGAATCTCCATATGTTTTATTACGGGAGGAAAAAATCAAATGCACATGCTTAAAGCATTAAAAAAAAAAAAAAAAAAGTTTGTGGCTTTGAGGTCTGAATTTTATATGATTCCGAATTTCAAACTCTCTACTGTAAAATATTGAAAGCAAAAATTACTTGAGGATAAAGTGATTTTGATGAAAATCCCCTTTAGCAGCCATAGTCAACCCTGATAGCTCAAACACAGTTTCCAAAGTTCTCTACTAACACATAAGACTGTTTATTGGTTCAGTGAATGATTCTTTTCTTCTGCTGGAAGATAACATTCAACCTCACCAAATATTCAAGTCACTTGGTTTTTGACACACATAGATCTGCACATAGAATACGTGAGAAAAGACTTGCTTGACCATTAGAACTGAATTCTTTCAATCACTTATGGAAACTATTTAGATAAAAGATATTTCAAGATCTTTAAATAGGCATATTTATCCTTTTCAAAAGGAATTTAAAGAGCTAGAATAAGGACAATCTGTTTCTACTACTCAGGTATCTGATAGTCTTATTGATTGGCTATAAAAAAGGTATTTAATATGAACCATTTTGCAATGAGACTGATTTCCACAATTATTTTTATAAATACACATTCACCTCTTTTTTTCAGTTACACAGTCTATTAACATTACTACTTACCTTTTGTCAAAGAAATACAATATAAAAACAACATACAGAGTAATTAAATGCTTACATTATCTACAGCTGTGCCATTTTTTAACTGAAGGATTGTATATATAAAAAATTAATAATTCTTTAATTCTTAGAGGGCAAAATATATTAAATTTTTTATTAATTCATACCCCAACTCTTCCAGCTACCTGCATAATAATTTTCAAAAGATTTCCATTAAAAAAAATCTTTTCCAACAACTCCTAAATCTCTAAAACTTTTCAAGAAACACTTTTCTGCACACTCAAAACGAAGCAAAAATCTGTTTACATGTTTCCAGAGATGTTGGTCAACAAGATTATTTACAGATTATAAAAAAAGTACAGTAGGACTCCAGTTACCTAGACTTCCAATTATCTCAATCATTTATTCTTAGCAGGCTACTTAAAATTGAGCATAGTTTTAATTAATTTATTTTATTTTCTGTTCATTTGAATAACACAAAAAGTTAAAAACTATTTAGCCTGTTACTTTTAAGATGCTAAATTTAGATTAATATGTCTGACTATTGACTAACAATAAAAAGTAACTAATTGAAATTATTTTTGAAATAATATTTTTGTAATTTTGCAATAATAGTAAAATTTGAAAGTAAACATGTCATACATAACACAGTAACTACAGTAAATATATATATATATTTGGTGTGTTGGAAGGGGGAAAGATTTATTTGTAGGGCTATGATTCCAATCAGGCTGGATAATTGGAGTTCTGCTATGCATACTACAAAAATTATTACCATCCTCTATATTCAGCATAATCGTCTAGACTAACTCCACTATGACCAATTGTCTGGTACAATGGTTGTGCATTAGAAGATCGATGACTACCTGAAATATATGCAGAATCAGATTATTTCAGTTCTATATAAAAAAAAACTAATTTCAACATAACAATATCACATTAGATTATACTTATAAGCTAAACTGTAACATGACTAATTAAAACAGAAATCTATAGAGGAACTTATAATATGAATAAAAGCTGATTTAAACATTTGTATTGGAATAAATCAAATAAACACCTTACAATTAATAAAATTATACAGAAAATTTTATAGCATTCTTCTCCAAAATAAGAGAGCACTCAATTTCATAAATACATAAAAATAATATAAATCAACAATGTTCAGTGAAATTTTTGTCACATATGACAGTACTATTAATGTCATTTTACCATTTAACTATTGTGTGTGGTGTGAGAGACTGCACAACATTTTTTAACCACACTCCCACCCTAAAAATGGAAAATGGTCAGAACTCTTACTGATACCTCCTGAAAAAAGTAGTCAAGTTCAGTTCAACATATCCTAGTCCCCCCTTTTAAAGTAGTTAGTTTTATAGTTAACGTTTCTCTCTCTCTCTCTTTTAAGGGTCTGGGAGACCACTCACAGCAGATGCATACCAGCTTTTGTGTGCAACAGATGCTATATATCTGATGCTCACTTTAATTATGACTTCAAATTATACATGGAAATATCCTATAAGCCTAACTTAAAAAAGAAACTGAAGATCCAGTAAATACTTTTTTGGATTTAGAATATTCTGAAGAGTCATGTATGATTGACGGAATAAAAAAGAGAACCTGGACTTTCCGGGGATGAATATGAAACATTTTCAGATGACTGTGCACAAGATGGCAATTTTTCTGAAAAAAATAATTTCAAGTGATGTAAATAAGAACCAAATCATGCTGTAAGGACACCAAATTACAATATTATAATCTACTTCCTGGCCTGAATCATCCAGAAAAAAATAGGCTCTAAAGCAGAACACCAAGGCATTTGGAATTTACTTTTGAAGAAAGCGTGATCCCATTAATCACCAAATGGACTAATGTAAAAATCAAGGAATGCAGAAAAGTATCCTGATCAAAATAGGCATGAATTGGTGGATATTAATAAATTAGAAATCAAGGCATTTCTTGTACTTATATTTTATTCTGCCATTTTAAAATCAAACTGTGAAGACATTCATTGTTTATTTGCTACTGCAAATAGCTGGCAGTGTAGTATGGGAGATATTTAGGTGTGTTTCTTCAAATGTAAGATTTTTATTGAACTGTTTACCAGTTTGATGATTAAAACATACACATGGAATATGACAAAGTAGCTCTTATTTCAAAAATATTCTATGCTGTCATACAAAATTGCCAACTTATGATTTCACTGGGGAGCATGCATATGTTGACGAGTGAAATTCAGAGAAGGTAGTAAATATAAAATATAGATGCCAAAAACAGGCAAAATATGGATTAAAAATTGCGTCTTTGCGATGCAAGAAATAATTACCTTTATAACGCATACATCTGTTGCAGGAAAGATTCTGATGGAGTTGGATTTAGTGGAAAAAAAAAATTGAATAACTCATGTAAGTTGTTCTTTGACTGAACTACTGAAACATACAAACAAGAAACATAACTACTGAGCTATTTTGAGAAAAACAAAAATAAGAAAGAGATCTGAAAAGAAGTTCTTTGTATGGTTTTACTACAGAAATCACACTTCTTTCATATGTAAGAAATGAAAAGCAGTTATTTTGCTTTTGGTGATGCATCATCCTAGTGAAACCAATGTTCATATACGAAAAACAGAATTTATACAGGTGCGCAATTTGGAAAAAGTGAGCATAGATGAATTTGATAAGAAGTGTTCCATTTATTCAAGTGGTCAATGAACACAATGTTGCCCTATGGCAATATTTTTCAAGGTATTATACATGTGTGCTGTAATTTCATTTCTATTGTCCCCATCTTATCCTAAAACTCCAAAAATGATAAGAAAAGATTTTATGCCTTTATTAGCAAATCACCTGAAAAAGGTCTTATCTTAAACGCAGGCCAATATTCTCATTTTTACAACGAGAACTCGAGTTAACAGAAGAATCCTAAGCCAGAATGAAAATGAAGAAAACAGTTTTATCAAATCATGATTGTTCAGTCATTAGGACAGTTGGCTGTTAACTTCTTGGCGCCTTGCATGGCGCATATGGTCATAGGCATATGGTCATTAATTACAGTAAGCCTGTAACGCTCGCTCTGAATTTTTTTTTGCTGTTATTGATAGTCTGAGTAAGTCATCGCCAGAAAGATGGCTCGCAATATGTAAATGGCTCGCAATTGAAAAATAAATTAATATACAGTCCACTATTGTTAAGTTTAAATTGTTTTGCACGCATCGCATGAACATCATGGTCCGTTGAGACCAAAGGTGAAAGTTAATTTCGTAGTTTGGAATGTGTTTTGATTTGTCGGATTACGCAATTAAGCCATCGCTCGCTTTCGTTCTTACTGTGAAGCAGTCTTCAATCACGGTAAGTGAGATATTATTTAGTTTTCATCATGAGTGAACTAAAAACTATTAAAATTAATAAAAAATGTTTAAAATCTAGTATTACAAAATTTGAAAGTAAAGTAAATACAACTGTTGATGAAGCAGACATTTACTTATTAGAATTATATGAATCGAAAGTACTAGAATTCAAAAAAGAAATAAACAAAGTTTTCGAGTCTTTATTTGCACACTGCGAAGAAATAGAAACTGATGAATACATTAACGAAAAAGAAAGTATAATAGATAATCTAGATGAAATTCACTTGAAAATTAAAAGAAAAATTTCTGCGATTAGTTCGCAAACGAATAGCTTTTCAAATGAAAATGGTTCGAATAAAGATGTAATTGTTTCGGATATTAAACTGCCTAAATTGTCGCTTCCTATATTTAGTGGGAAGATCGAAGAATGGATTGAATTTGAGGATTTATTTTCCGCAGCTGTGCATAAAAATAGTAAATTAACTAACGCGCAAAAATTACAATATCTAAAGAGTTCTTGTAAGGCGGATGCGTTAAATATTATTCATTCTATTCCAATTTCGGATTCAAATTATGACATAGCATGGAACTTATTGGTAGAACGCTATTCCAACAAAAAGGATTTGATCAATTCTATAATAAGGAAGTTAATTTCTATACCTCAAACAAGTGATTCTACTCCATCGCTTTTAAAATTTATAGATGATGCGCATGAATGTTTACGATCCTTAGAAGCATTAAATCAAAAAGTGGAACAATTTTCGGATACATTAATTGTTTATTTATTGGTTGAAAAGTTGGATAGAAATACTCGTTGTTGGTGGGAAAGATCACTTAAAAAAGATGAAATAGGAACAGTTAAACAACTAACATGTTTTTTGAAGGAACACGCGCGCACTCTATTACATTACAAGCCTTCGCAACGGCAACCGAAACGTTTAGTTAATACGAAAGCCTTTACGTCACTTTCGGAAAATAAAAAAACGTGTGTTTATTGCAAGGGTGATGATCATTTGTTGTTAAAATGTACGCAATTCTTAAATTTACCGGTCAAGAAACGATTTGAATTTGTAAAGGTTAAAAGACTCTGTTTCAATTGTTTATCTTCGGTCCACACAATTAAGGACTGTAAAAGCTCTAGTACATGCAGAAAATGCCAGAAATTCCACAATTCGCTCTTGCATTTGGATCGAGGTGAAGAAAATTCCGATAGAATGAATAGCACATCGAATCAAAACACAAACATGACTAATAAGTTTAGCAGTAATCTTTCTCCAGATGCGCATACATTTACTCCATTGGCAAGCAGCCAAGTGGTTAGAAGCGCTAGTGAAACCAACCAGGCGAACTCTATTAACAGTACTGTGTTGAATATTTCCAGTTCTTTTAATAAACAAGTTCTACTTTCAACTGCAATTATTTATGTGAAAGGTGCTGATGGGACATTTATCTCGCTGAGAGCCTTGCTTGATTCTGGTTCTCAAAATAATTTCCTCACTAAAGAATGTATGGAATTATTGAATTTGAAGAGAAAGAAAATAAACGCTTCTATTTCAGGTATCAATGGTGCAGTTATGAGCATTAAGGAAAACGCTATAGCAACCATCGCTAACGCTACTAGAGATTTTATTCGTACTTTACATTTTTTTGTTGTTCGAAAAATAACTCGAATAACGCCTGCTAGACATCTACACATTCCTGATCTTAAGCAATTGCAATCCATTGGTTTAGCTGATCCTGAGTTTTATAAACCTGGTCCAATACATGTTTTATTATCTAACGAAGTATTTTTTGATTTACTAGGAACAAATAGAATAAATAAACAAGATTTGATTCTTCAGCAGTCAGTGTTTGGATATATTGTTAGTGGGTCAGTGCGCATGCCACAGCAAGCAATATTGATAACTATTGTGGGGTTGTTGAAACTATGGATCATTCATCTGATAATTTGAGAAGGTTTTGGGAGATTGAAGGGGTTAATGATTCAAAAAAGGTGAAGAGTCAGGAAGAGGAATTTTGTGAAAAGCATTTTCTTTGCACACATTGTAGGCAAGATGACGGTAGATATGTAGTGGAAATGCCAATTAAAGAGGAAGGGCTTAGCCTTTTAGGCGACTCAAGAGAAAACGCTAGTAAAAGAATGAATTATTTACTTAAACGCTTCGCTCGCAATCCCGCAATGAAACACTTATAGGAAGATTTCATTGAGGAATACAATAAATTAGGCCATTCCGAAGAGATTGCTGAAGAAGATAACGCAAATTTTTCATATTATCTTCCTCACCATGGGGTTTTTAGGCCCGATAAACCTAGCACTAAACTTAGGGTAGTGTTCGATGCCACAGCTCCTACGACTACTGGAATTTTGCTAAACGATGTCTTACTGAATGGAGGGTTAGTTCAAGACGAACTGTTTGATATTATTTGTAGATTTCGTACTCATAGATTCGTCTTCACAGCAGACGTCGTTAAAATGTACCGTCAGATTTTGATTAAGGAGCATCAACGAGATTTATTACGCATCTTATGGAAGAGTAGCGAAGAAGAACCAGTTAAGGTTTATAGATTGAAGACTATAACTTACGGTACTTCCAACGCACCATATCTTGCAACACGCACACTCAACCAATTAGCAGAGGACGAGAGGAACACTTTTTCGTTAGCAGCGCGAATAGTACAAAGGGACTTTTACGTCGATGACGTACTGACAGGAGCCCATACTCTAAAAGAAGCTCAAGAATTACAGTCGCAGTTGATTGACTTATTAGCGCGTGGAGGTATGCGTCTGCACAGATGGTGTGCTAATCATCCTGATCTTTTGCAGCTTCCGCATGAACAAGAAGAATACTCCTTCAGTAATTTCGACGATCAGAGCATCAAAACTTTAGGATTATTATGGAATCCAAAAGCAGATTGTTTTTCGTACAAATCAACGATCAAGGAACCAACTACTTACACAAAGAGAACAGTGTTGTCTGACATTGCTCGCATTTTCGATCCATTAGGACTGCTTGGTCCAGGGATAACAAAGGCAAAAATCTTCATTCAAAGACTTTGGTTACTAAAGCTTGATTGGAATGATCCGCTACCCGAGAAGATAATTAAGGAATGGAAACTTTTCATTGATTCCATGCAATCTATCAACAATTTACAAGTGAGCAGATATGTTCTACAGGACAATTTTTCTGAGATACAAATTCATGGATTTTCAGATGCATCAGAGCTCGCATATGGAGCAGCCATCTATTTACGCTGTAGAAGTGACAATAGCTTATCTTCACATTTGCTTTGCAGCAAGTCCAGAGTAGCTCCCCTCAAATCGTTGACAGTACCACGCCTGGAACTCTGCGGAGCTATACTACTATCACAACTTGTTACAAAGGTGGTGACTTTATTGAAATTGGACATCAGCAAAGTATGCCTGTGGTGTGACTCAACCATAGTGTTAGCGTGGCTTCAGAAATCTCCACATTTACTAAAACCCTTTGTTGCTAACCGAGTGTTAAAGATCCAAGAACTAACACAGACATACCAGTGGAATTATGTGCGTTCAGAGGAAAATCCAGCAGATCTTATTTCTCGAGGATTGAATTTTGACAAGTTACATGATGCTGATCTCTGGTGGAAGGGTCCTCCATTTTTGAGAGAAGTTATCATACCAACCACGAATATTGACTTTGAACAATTAGAAAATACAGACACTTTTTCCACTGAACTGAGAAAAAGAACTGACATTACTTGTTTATGCACTTCACCTTCAAAGTTTATTGATTATATTCTTGGTATTACAAATAATTACTCAAGGTTATTACGTATTATTAGTTATATTTTCAGGTTCATTTGGAACTCCAGATGTGCACATCATAAAGGAACACAGAGAAGAACAGGATGGGTAAGTTCAAAGGAGTTAAGTGAGGCAGAATCGTTTTTAGTAAGAGAGATTCAAAAATGTTATTTTTATTTAGATTACAATTCCCTCGCACAAGGTAAACCAATTAATAACAAAAGTAATTTACTTTCTTTGAACCCTTTTTTGGATACAAATAATATAATGAGAGTAGGAGGCCGATTAGAAGGGGCTAATCTAAAATTTTCGCAAAAACATCAAATAATTCTGCCTGCTAAATGCAAATTAACTAAACTGATCGCTGAACATTATCATCGGAAATATTTACACGTAGGTTCGCAGGCATTATTGTGTTTTATAAGGCAAAAATTCTGGCCATTACAAGGTAGAAATTTAACTAGAAAGATTACCCATGATTGTATTATTTGTAGTAAAATTAAACCAGTCACTCTTGAGCAAATTATGGGTTCATTACCCTCAGAGCGTGTGAATCCAAGCTCACCTTTTAACCATGTAGGTACCGATTTTTGTGGCCCATTTTTTATTAGGTACAAGGGACAGAGGAAAGGAACTCTCCATAAGGTATATTTAGCTCTTTTCATTTGCCTTATAACAAAGGCAGTGCATCTCGAATTAGTAAGTGACCTTACGACGGACGCCTTTATTGCCACCTTAAGGAGATTTATTGCTCGACGTGGAAAATGCTCAGTCATTTTCTCAGACAACGCTAAAAACTTCGTTGGCGCAAATGCCGAATTGCAAAGAATTAACAATTTAATTAGAAGTCCTAATAAAAAATTAGCAGATTATTTAGCTGAAGAAGGAATAGTTTGGAAGTTTATCCCCCCTCGGACACCTAATTTTGGCGGGCTGTGGGAATCTGGAATTAAATCCGTGAAATATCACTTAAGGCGGATTGTAGGTAACGCAAGGCTAACTTTCGAGGAGTTATTAACTGTAGTAACTCAGATAGAGTCTGTTTTAAATTCTCGTCCGATTACTCCTTTATCTTCCGATGTAAACGATCTAGAGGCCTTAACACCAGGCCATTTTCTCATTGGAAGACCTTTAAATGCTGTTGTAGAGCCTGAATTAATTGATATACCTGAAAACAGACTCTCAAGATGGAAACGAACCACCAGATTTGTCCAATTGATATGGAAACATTGGCATAGGGAGTATTTAAATACATTACAACAGCGTTCAAAATGGAAGGTAGAACGAGCAAATATTAAAATAGGTATGTTAGTACTAGTTAAAGAAGATGAACTCCCTGTGAATAGATGGGTGTTAGGGCGCATTATAAAACTCTTTCCTGGAGTTGACGGTAAGGTTAGAGTAATAGAAATTCGAACTGCAAGAGGCATCATAAAGCGTGGAATTACAAAAATTGCAGTATTACCCCAGGAAGAAACTTCTTAAGTTAGTTAAGTGTGTTAGCTTATGATTATAATACTTGTTGTATTTTGGATAAAAATTTGTATTGATTATTGTAAAATTTCGTATTGAAAATCGATTACTATTGTATTTTATTGCTATACTGCTAATTGCTAACTGATTATTATTGTATTGTTATGTTGTAATTGTAATATTTTGTATGTTATTATAAGTATTATTGCACGAAATTATTGAAGCAACCCTTCAATGCCGGGGGGTATGTTCAGTCATTAGGACAGTTGGCTGTTAACTTCTTGGCGCCTTGCATGGCGCATATGGTCATTAATTACAGTAACCCTGTAACGCTCGCTCTGAATTTTTGTTTTTGCTGTTATTGATAGTCTGAGTAAGTCATCGCTAGAAAGATGGCTCGCAATTGAAAAATAAATTAATATACAGTCCACTATTGTTAAGTTTAAATTGTTTTGCACGCATCGCATGAACAATGATGAAAAAGAAAAAGGAAGAACTTGCAGTACATACCTACCTAAAAAAAGAAACACAGTATGGAATGCAAGGAGTTGGCATGTCTTCTAGTATTCTAAAAAATGTGCTTTGACTGTATTCCGCTTTATGATTCATCATTGTACAGAAAGGTATATTAATCCATTTGTTACAGAATTATGATAAAACTATCAGTATTATTTACTAAAAATTTTAACATACAAACAGCTTCATTCCTTAAAATGAAGAAGTAGTCCTCCTTTTACAAGATTTAAATTACTTAAGAATATATTATGCATGTTTTTAAAATTGGTGTAAATAAATTAAAATTGTTTTATATTTGTCATTTATTCATGATATTTCAAAGGTGTATAAAGTATTGATTTTAAAGTACTTTTTTATGTGATCTATGAGGCCGCTCACAGTAGGTATGTAAAAATATTTGTTACAGCAATTAAAGATTAATAGCATTCCTCCATCACAGCATTAAATCCCATGATACTGAGAGAGAACTTAAAATTATCATCATCATTTCAGTAGCACAGAAATACAACAATAACTGTATTGCTTGAAAAGTAATTTAATTTTTTGTTTCATGGGGTAAAAAAATTGAATTATACATTGCCCATTCTGTTTCAAATCCCCTTTTGTTATTTCTGGTAGTAGCCCTATTTATAAATTCACCATGATTTGATCATGATTCCCTATTTATAAAAGTTCTGATCTTTGCTTTTAAAAAACTTATCCAAAAAATTACTTCTGGAGTAACACAATAAAAACTGTAAAAACAATTAAAAATTGCTTAATTTTTAGTATTAAAAACTTGCCATTAAGAATATTCTTTTAAAAAATATTTAATACCAATATTTAACATAGTAAAAATATCAATTGAATCACAGGAGTTAAATATGTTCATTCATTCTTTGTTATTATGCAAAATAATTACATGGAAGGAATGGTTTTGAAAGACATTCTTGAAAATACTGTTAACAATGAAACTATTTTCCCACAGAATTTTCAATTTATCTAGAGGTTAATAAAGCATAAATTGTAAATATTACTATAAAAAACTAAATTTTCAGAAAATTACAAAATATTCTTACTCAAATACATACTACTGTGCCCCAAAATTTCCAAAACCCTCTCCATAGCAAGAGCAAAAGTTTCAGCATCACTTCGACTTGCAAAATTTAAGCCGTGAATTTGACTGTTGTCACGCCATTGGTGGAATGTAGGAGTAGCCTGGAAGTACTTCAAGCCTTTTAAGATGGAACAGTTGATTACAACCTAAGGAATTAAAAATATTAGAGATGATAAAGTGTGCAATGATTTGAAACATTTTTAATGCTTTCTCAAAAATCATTAAGAATAATCCAAGCTGGTACTACACACAGCAGATTTTAATTCTTCAGCATTATTTTAAACTTCAAATTTTCCGGTTTCAATCACCAAAAAGTGAGTTAAACGCTTACCAATTTTCCCATATATTTTACGAACAGTGCTTTTATGGCGTGATTTGCTCACATGTGGAATGAGTATCTCATTTCCAAAGCATAGCTGCCAATCTTGAAATAAGGAAAACCAGGAATTTAATGGAGGTTTTTGTAATGCACAATGATGCCATTTCATAAAGAACTCCAAACTGACTTTAATTCACTTTATAATGCACGAATTAGGTTACTAAACAATTTATAATATGATTCTCATGCAAAATATGTTCTTATTTAATTACATATTCTAAATTTCATTTTGAAATTCTCTAATTCCTTTACACTGACAAAATCCTGAGTAGGCAAGAAAAGCTTTTACATATCAACTTGTCTTCAATATATGATGAAAATAAAATTATGATATTTTCTCATGTACTCCCCCACCCCAGCTTTCTGGTGGCATGTTCTGAAAATTTAAGATATATTTTCCTCCTCCTCCTCCAATGTATACATAGAACAAGCTCCGATGAACTTTAAAATGATGCGTTCATGTAGTGAATTTTTTTTTCTTACTAACAAAGCCTCGCAAACTATGTGCGAAGATCATACTGAGCCTTTTCTTTCTAACTGTTGAACTTTATGTCAACTTAATACTACAATCTAGCAATCATAACGATGCAAACATGTACTAACATTCAGTCTCAGATTTACTGAGTAAGCTGCAAACCCATTTAGAGAAATAATATTGTGATGATTCCTGTAGTTTATCCATAATATAACATTACATTTTTTTCTGTTCTTACTGTAACCACATCCTTCGGAAATTAATTATTCACAAGATTTTCTCCTCCCGATTTCTGGATGATAAAAATGTGAGGAAATACAGTTAAAACCAATGTAATTTAATGATTCGAGTTCTTTTAAAATATTTTTAGGTATATATTTTAGTATTTCATTTACTCATTTGATTTTCTAAAAATGAAGTTTCTTCTCCTTTCCTGTTCATGGAATATAATGAAATTAAGAACCGCATTTAAAATTAGAAAACTATCATAATATTGCACTGGAAGTGACCAGAGGGAGAAAAAGAAAATCTAATATCAATAAACAACTAAGATTTCTTTACAGCTGAATAATCTTTAAATAAATTTACAAGTTTATGTTTGGTAGGAAACTATAAATAAGATACTAACTTCAGAGTCCTGAACTTTCCATCCAACCACACGAAATGTATTCTGTTCAATATGATGATAGATGTGCACCTTTGAAAGGCCACTAGAGGATCCACTTGGAACCCACTTTTTTGAAGCAACATCATATTCAAGAACAGATGCTCTTGCTGAGGCTACTGACTGTTCGCTACAAATAAAATTTAAAATTACTACTTTAATAGAAAAAAAAAATTCTCATGTGACACACATCTTTCTTGGTGAATTCATATAAATTTTTTCATTAACTTTATTTTGCTCTCTTACATACAGTTTCTCATAGATCAAAGATTAAATAAAGTAGAGGGATTAGTTTCATATGAAATGCAAAAATTTTAATTAAAAATAAACTTGAATCTTATTTGAAAAAAACTTAAGGTATTGTATATTGCAATTAATGCTTTGAAAATACAAGTTCTTAAAAGTTATTTTAAAGTATTCTGCTGACACAACCTGTTGTGATTAAACAGAACAAAATAATGGTTATTTACATCCTGATCAAATAACTAAAATATTCTTTTTCTTTATTTAAATAAAACTGGATTCACAATTTGTATAGAAATTTTATAATATTGTTGCGTGTGTACGGGTTCGTAATGGACTGAATGCACAAATCGATAAAATGTTAATAAAATTTATTCTTTTCACAAGAAATAAAACAAAATGCTGAAATATTTAATCACAGATATTCGTATAATATCACAATACCTCACAGCAGTTATATTTTTAAACCACTAGAATATAAACAGAATTCAAATTCAAAATACAGAGAAACTAATTCGGTCTCACAGCAGATTCGCTATAATCAATAACAGCACTAAGTAAACAACAGTTCGCTTAAAACAACTTCAACTGAGCTGAGATGTTTTAATCCAGCTTTTATAAGCTTTTTAATCAAGCACAAGAATATTCTTGTAAAATCTTATTTTCTCGATTTTTCTAGATAACAGTACAATTACGACATATTTATTTATTAAATATTAAATGCACACGCTCTTGTATTTTTACTTTTCCAGCATAGCTTTCTCTTCAAATTCGTCATACACTGTGTTGCATGGGAAAATAAAACAATTTTAATTATAATTCTAAATAAATAGCTAAATAAATACAAAATCTGTAACACTGCCCCCTTCTCAAGGACTTTTTTTTTTTAATGTCCTGAGCAGTACCTGTACAGAAAGCCAAATTCACAACTAAGGCATCAATGGAAAAATAAACATTCATCACAATAACAACATAAACAATAATTGCAATAGGTAACTTTCAACAAATCAGATACTATCAAATACTAAATACAAAAAGGACCATGCTCTCATACTATTTACATTTACAATTACTATTTACAATTATATACACTACGTACTATAGCCTGTACACTACTTACGACAGATTAGCTCCTTAAGGGCCATAATAAGGAGCTAACCTGTCGTAATGAACGAATTTATAGTTTGACGACTTATGTGTCCGAACCATGATGTCATTCAGCCTGTTTAGGATTCTGTGTGGACCATCCCAAGGTGACTGTAGTTTCGGACAGTCCTTTCTTTCGAGTCGGATTCCATAACCACACTTTGTCTCCTTCCATGAATCGATGTTCAGTAGCTCTTGTGTCATATCAGGTCTTCATCTTCCTCGTCGCCATGTTGACTCGCTCTTGCACAAAATTGTGCACCACTTCAAACTGGGCCTGGAGATCTTGGATGTATTTCTCAGGCGATGGAGGTGCATTCGAAGGGTGACCAAACAAGAGATCACTAAGCAGACAAAGACCACGACCGATGAGCATCTGGGATGGAGAATTGCTGCCGGTAGTCTTGTGTTCCTCTTTGACCCTAGTATGATTTCGCCAGCTTTCTGAGCAGGATTGTTCAGACAAGGAGTCGGCGTTTCCACGTTAGGACCCTTTCTGATGATGGATAGTTATGTTCTCCAATGTTGAAAACAGTTTGTTGTCTTTGAAGTCTAAGAAAAAAATTGTATTTCCTTAAAATGGCCAATCCGAGTATGCAAGGGTCTATAATATCTGCCACATATGCCATGTGATGGTAGGCGGTACTTCCAAGCAACATGTTCACGTTTAACTTCTCATCTATGTCGATTTTATGACCAGATGCAGTCTGGAGGGTAACACAGGATGAATTGTCGAGATAAATCTTTCCAAATGATGGAACATTAGCTCCTGTGTCTGACATATTGCAAGGAATTCCATTGATATATCCATTGATGGATAGTCCATTACTTTTGCCATTCACTGCAGAAATCCTGAGCGCTTTAAAACGGGGGTTTTCACTATCGCTCAAATTCTGCTCCACGATATGATCATTAATTTGCTTCCTATGTCGTTGCCGGAAAATGGTCTATTTTCTGTACCCCAGGATGTTCTGCAGTTCCTTCGTATGTGGCCTTCAGCTCTGGAGTTCCAGTACTTTGGTTTTTGGCCACTTCTTTTCTAAGTCATGGCATTTAATTGTCTGTTTATATCGTCCTTCCTATTTTCCGGGCTTTGGGGTGTTCCGCATTTCCTTCGTATGTGGCCTTCAACACTGCATTTCCAGCATTTAAGAATTGGTTTCTTCTCACTAATGTTCTGTCTCAAGGCATAAGAGTTCTCTCGTTAAATCGTCTATCTTATTCTTCGTGGACAAGTGCATTCTTCAGTTCTTTCATATGTGCCCTTCAATACCACATTACCAACACTTCAGAGCCAGTTTTGTCTCACTCCTACTCCGTATCAAAGCATTAACTTGTCTGAATAAATCATTTAAACGAGCCATCAGTTGATCCACTGGCTCGTGGACTTGCACAGCTCTGACTGGGTGGCGATATCTATTAGTTGCTTACTCGGCTGCCTCGAATTTCATGGCGTACACTAGAATGCTTTTTAAAGCTTTAACATCCGCCATTCAAAGAGTTTTCTGTATTTCGTGATCCCGGATGCTATCGATAAAGTACTGCTGGGAGAGGATTTCCTTTGTTTCTCTCGGGCAGTCCATAAAGATGAGGTGAGACAGCCTTTCAACATCTGTGGCAAGCCCCTGGAGTGTTTCTGTGGGCTTCTGTTGACGGAATTTTAATTGAAGCCTGCTGTAGTCTTTCAACCATTTCTCCCCAAAGCACAGCTCCAATGTGCCGGATAGAGCTTCGAAATTTAGCCTTTCGGAGAGATCTCGGACAGTTTGAAGGCTATCTGCTGCTTCTGCTCTCAGAGAAGAGGTGAGATGACAGGCCTTAAATTGGGAATCCCATCCGTTCACTTCCACCACTATTGAGAATTGTGTCTTATATACTTGCGAAGAGGTCTTCCCATCATATGTGGATAACTTCAGAGAGGGATGAGCAGGCATGGGTAAAAATTTAAAACCATCAGAATTGCTCCCTGCAGTCATTAAGAATTTCTTTAAATTAACAAGTTCTTTGGCAATGATAGCTGAAACTCTATCTTCAATCTGTTGTTGAATACGTCCTTTGGACAGCAGAAACTCTTTCTTCAATTTGTTGCTGGACGGTCAAATCTCTGCCTTTGATTCGATGCTTCAAAGCAGAAATTCTCTCTTCTATTTCTTTTTTCACAGAAGAAACTCTTTCTTCAATGTGTCCAATTTTATTTTTGACAGTGTCTATTCTGCCATATTTTCTCTTAACTTGCTTCAATCTTTTCTTAACGGATTCCTATGCCGCTTTAATCTCTTCTTTAAAGAATGCTTGGCCAGCTTCCATCTTTCCTTGGAATGCAGCAAAAACAATGACAAGCTGTCTCAATTGTTCTTCTATCGCTCTTGGGATTGGCATTCAAAATCCCACTTCTGATGCCAAAAATTGTTGTGTGCATATGGGTTTGTAATAGACTGAACGCACAAGTTGGTAAAAGATAAAATTTATTCTTTTCACAAGAAATAAAACAATATGCCGAAATATTTCCTCAGAGATATTCGTATAATATTACAATATCTCACAGCAGTTATATTTTTAAACTACTCAAAACAGAACTCAAATTCAAGATACAGAGAAACTAATTAAATCTCACAGCGATTTCACTACAGTCAATAACAGCACCAAGTAAACAACAGTTCGCTAAAAACAACTTCAAGTGAGCTGAAATGTTTTAATCCAGCTTTTATAAGCTTTTTAATCAAGCACAAGAATATTCTCATAAAATCTTATTTTCTCGATTTTTCTATATAACAGTACAATTACAAGATATTTCTTTATTAAATATTAAATGCACACGCTCTTGTATTTTTATTTTTTCCAGCATAGCTTTCTCTCCAAATTCGTCACGTGCTGTGTTGCACGTGAAAATAAAACAATTTTAATTATAATTCTAAATAAATAGCTAAATAAATACAAAATCTCTAACAATATAAAAGTTAGGTCTCAAGCAACAATAAAATAGATTTGCATAAATAAATAATGCTTCACAAAATGTGAAAATCAGAAGTTATGAAATGACAATATTTATTGGACAGATAAAGTATCACATAATACATGAAAAATTAAGGTCTTCAAGGTACACAATCTATCAATAATAATGGTTATGGTAATGCAATGAATAATTATGGTCTTGACTGCATAATTTCTTTAGATACAACTTATATCTGAAAAGATTATCCACAGAAAAACAACATATAGACAGTTAAAAAGGGCAGTGCTTAACAATGAAACCTTCTCAATTTGGACCCTTCATATGATTTAAGAAAAAAGTGCAGATGCCCAAATTTCCATACTGTTACAAGTAAAGAATCACAGTGCAAATAAAGAGCATAAAATTTTATAATTTTTTTTTATATATATACCAGTTAAAATTTCTACAGGTCATTTAAATGCACTTTACATTTAGGTTAAAATAACATGCCGAATAATGATTACTAGAGAAGTCAAACAATCAAGAATCGGCATAATATTTGTAAATTTTGCAAGACTAATTTTGATGGTTTAAGTACAGAACCATCTTCCTCAGCTACCTAAGAGCAAATGAACATGATCAGATAAGAATGGCTGGACAGAAAACCATCTTCCTCAGCTACCTAAGAGCAAATGAACATGATCAGATAAGAATGGCTGGACAGAAAACCATCTTCCTCAGCTACCTAAGAGCAAATGAACATGATAAGATAAGAATGGCTGGACAGAAGTTAAGTACTGGCACCATAACAAGAAAACTAAAACACAATTTCCTTAACGGCTAAAGGTAAAGATGGTTGAATTAGGGTCGTTAACCAGAATAGAAAGATTTTTTTTTAATGTGACATGCCTCTAGAAAATCTAATTCCCCAATGGAAGGTGTTTTTCGAATAATTTTAGCTGCAGAAAAATGGAAAGTGTGATTTTTGGACCAACAGTGCTGGGCAACAGAAAACGTCTGTGTTTCCTTTTTTCCTAACATATGGCCCATGTTCTTCAATACAAAATTTTAAGACTCTTAGTTTGACCAACGTAAATTAAACCACATTGGCTAGGAGTCCTGTAAATACCCCAGGAGTTCATATCCGGAATGGGATCCTTAAGCATGGAACTGGGAATTTTATCAATAGGAGAAAAAATTACCCAAAAGTTAAATTTCTGTAAAATATATGCAATTTTATAGCTAATCAATGGAAAGAAAGGAATGACAACAGAATTCTTATAAATCTCCTATAAAATGAGAATGTGCCTTTTGATGTGTTGAGATGAGAATTTTAAGTGCTTAATTAATAATGTTGGGTGAAAAACCCTGCCAATAGCAACTGCTTTTAAATAATTTAGTTTTTGATCAAGAGTAAATCCGGAAGAGCAAATGTGAAGTGCACAGAAAACAAAGGAATAAAATTTAGCTAACATCTGTTTAACTTTATTAACAGAACTGCTAAAATGCATAAATAATAAAAAGATAATTACAAGTTGAATTCCCTACATAAAAATGTCTTTAACATGCCACTCAAACAGGAGAATAAAATTCCCAGATTTTTCCATGAGTGCTTTAAGGGAAATTCCAGTCTAACCACATAGTGTGTATTGGTTGAGCTGAGAGTATCTTAGTATCATACCACTTAAAAACACAAAAATCTGCCAATTACATCTGACTTTGATAAGGAAAAAAACTTACTTTTTTAAATCCCCAAAGCATTACTATTGTAACTATAATAGACGTTCTCTTCAATAACTTTCGAATTAAGTTTTTGCCAAACTAACAAAACTGCTATACAATATTTACATACTACACCACCATTCTCTTCAGCAATCAATTAATTGTATCACAAAATTAGTTAAGTTCAATACTGCTGCAGCTTTGTGTAGAGTACTTGGGGTTGTAACTCAATAAATATACTTTAAGGTTTCAATAAGCAACTAATGCACTAGAGGTGATAAGTTGTTTTGTAATATTTTAAGTCTCACTAGATGCAAAGAACAAGTTTTAGATTAATTTTTACCTTTCTGTGCTGTATCTTACGATCATCCTAAGGATTAATGAAAGGCAATAACTTGCTTTAATATGCAGAGATAACTTTTAAAGTTGAGCAGTTAGTTACAAATAATTAAATTAGGTAAATACCTTTAATAATTATAGATTTACATGGCCACTATTAAATCTTATTTATTTTTTAAAAATATTTGTTAAAAAAGCACTATTAAAATCACAGTCCAATAACAGTTTACAGTTCATAATACATGATATTTATGACATTGATTCTTAAATGAAATTAGGATAATTACACATTAAAAGTTATAAAACATTTAAAATTTGTAGCAACAACACACAACAAAATATCTGTCTTTTTAATTTGAAAACCGGACTTTTTGGCTAATTTACATATAATTCCTTCTCTTTAAGCAGCTTTTTTAACAATTAGAAATTTGTTTCAATACTCTAACCAATGTTCTTATCAATTTCTGTGTACTTTATCCCATAACTTGTCGAACTCTTGAAAATGCACCTATGAGGTTTTACTTGATCTGCTAAAAGTTAAATAGTCCAAAACCCCTGATAGATGTGAAGAAAATTATCGCTATATCTAAAAAACTACAAAGTGAGATAAAGGTTTAAATAAATATCTTATTTAAAAAGAACTTAGAACATAAAGGTATGTTCCTATGCTAGCTCGTGGTGATGCAATTAAAAGTAACGGCCAAACTGAAACTAAAAATGTGGACTTACAGTCAAAGGCTACACAATTTAATCTAAGCTGGCTCATAATTCTAGCATTCTAGCAAATTCAAATGTCGGCAGCGATAATGCAAAGATAATAATCAGAGCTGGCAGAGGCCAGAAATATGCTGTCTCACAACCCAAAATCCATGGTTTAAAAACTATCTAACTGATTTGCATTCTGGTAAGGAAACTGAAACACAAAGGCTGTAATTATAAACAACTGATTAATTTACATAATAATAACTGCATATATCTCTGAAAAATAATTTTCTTTTTTCATGTATCCAGTTTTCTTCAATATGTTTTCTTTCCATTTTAGAATTTTTGGATTTAATTAAAGATTTCAGTTATTCTAAAAATGTAAATAAATTTAGAATGTATAGGAAAAGCTGCAATTTTATTTCTTTAGTAATATGAACATTTGGTACTTGCGTACTATGAAAACTACCTCGATATCTCACCAAGCCTGGCGACTGGAAAACTGGCGATTGATATAATTTTGTTGACCCATATACGCAAACTCATACTCAACATGTGGAAAGGATGTGGGGGTGCCTCAAAATGAAGGAACAAGCGACAACATGGGACAAGCCGCCATCATTTCGATACCTATTTAGCTGAAATTATTTGGTAGGAAAAAGAGGAAACGCCTTTCAATGCTATCTTGAAAGCTATTTCCCGCCACTTTCCTCGGCATTAATGTCAACGTTTTAAGTAAGTTCATTTTAATTTTTTTAAATTCGTATTTAGTATACAGTTTATATATATATATACATTTATTTATAATATGTATGATATATATATATATTTGGGATTTTTAGTTTTTAAGTTTTTGTTCCTTTATAATTAGGACTTTTATTTTTAAAAGAATTTATAAAGATAAACCAAAAATCGGCAATGAGAATTTTTATTGCCAAATGTCACCAAGGTAGTTGTCATAGTACGTAAGTACCAAACATTCAGAATAAATATGAAATGATATATGGTAAGGGACTGTTACATAGCTGGTGTGGCGAAAATTTTTAGAATTTAGTGACAGACTGAGCAACAAAATCTAGACATGGCAGAACTTCTAGAATTTAAGACAGGCACAGGGGGCAGAATTTAGGAAGGCACTAGGTAGCAGAATTTACTATACACAGAGATTGTATCAGATGGGAAAATGCACAAACCCTGTGTATGATACATTGAGACATATAAGATGAATCTTTTATATTGTCAGTTTTTAATTTCTTTATTAATAGAAAAATTCCTTTTGATAAATGTCTGTCTGTATGATAAGATTAGAAGTATTTTTGCATATTTTCTCTATTTGTGTCTAGTGAAAAGGAGAGAAAATAAAGGGAAGATAAACATGTTAAGAAAAAGACTTCTAATATTAGAAGTAAAACATTCAAATATTATGTTTTCAATGCTCTTCCCAAAATACTCCAAAAAGTAAGAAATTTAACATAAACTTTCTGTAAAATACACCATTAGAAGTTAATACCATGAAGATATTTTTCATTTTGTACAATTTTTCTGGAATCTCACAAAATTATGGATCTATAAATCTTGCTTTCAAATCCTTTGAAACTTTCCAAGTTGCAATGTATAAAATCCTAGAAAAAAAATTACCCCTAACAAATTTGTAACAGCAAAAAGCCAGAAATATTTTGGGGAAGGGGGGAATCAGAGGAAAAAGTGTAAAATTAATTTTACAGAGAAAACTGATGCATATTATTAGAATTCTGAATATTCTGAGAAAACTACAAGGGAAAAACTCTTGCCATAAAAAAAATCAAAATGAAGACATTTTTAATTATCGGGTTTCAACAAAAATTTCCTACCACTGCAAATATTGCCCGCACAAACAGTTCACGTTGGCCTGTTTATAATCATATTTCGTCAAATGATTTTTGGCAATTGAAAGAAACAGACTTGCTTTAGAACACTGTGCTGTCAAAGTTGTAAAAAAATATAGTTATCATTAAGTGCAAGGTGTCTGAAAGGAACTATCATGCTACCAGATTAGAACCATCATTTACTTCCAGCTCTGTTACAAAAAGTCAGCTACAGAATGTCACCAAATCATGCATACAGATTTAGGTACTAATGTTGTATCATATGATACTGTGAATGCTTGGTATTGAAAAGTTCAAAAACAAGAACTCGGGAAGCAGAGCACTCTGGCCAGCCTACTGATGTTGATGAGTCCCGCCTATGAGAATTTGTGGAAGATCAGTATGCAACTACTTGAGAGCTTGCTCAGGAGTTACATATTAGTGCCATGCCCATTAGTCACACTATGCATCACATAAACTTGACATACAAGTTCTCGACATATTCTGGATTAGATCGTCATTTGTGATGAAAAGCAGATTTACTTTAACGACAGACCGAAAAGGGAGTTGGTCTGCACCCGGTGAGCCCATCAATAGTGTCACAAAGCACAATTTGAGTAACAAAAAGATCATGCTTTGTATCTGTCAGGATTGCCGTGGGAAACCCGACATCTGGAAACAACTAAAACCCTTAACAGTAAAGTGTACAGCGACATGCTAGTCTGTGTTGATGATACTATTAAGGAAAAACATCAAACTGAGTTCCGGCATGAAAAGTAATGTTCCATCAAGATAATGAAAGACCACATGTGTCTGCATTCACCGGTTGGACTCTATACAAACTCGAATGGGATCTTTTGCCACCCTCATTATGCAGTGAAAGTGCTCCTTCAGACTTTTTGATTTTTTTCACACCTTAGCTACACCTTGTTAGTGCTATCTTTCATTCTACACAGGATGTCTGAAATGAGGCTGATCTGTTTTTGGACTTGCAGCCACCAAGTTTCTGGGCCATATGCTTTAAAAAACTACCAAAACGTTGGCAGAAAATCATAGATTTAGGCAGTGAATATTGCACGCACTAAAGGGGCTGTTTTCATGTTTTTTTCTTTTCCTAACTTTATTAAGAACGTTTTTTAGTGGAAAATTTTCATTACAATCAGATACATAGCTATTTTGTTTTTGCTAAGAACTATTTTGTAAACTGTGCTTTATAGCATTTATTACCTTGTTTATTTTTCAGATTCAAAATATTGTATAAAAAGTCACCAAAATGGAAAGTAATATCACTTTATAACACAGAAGCTGTTCCCACATTTTTTACACAATTTTTCATTGTATTTACAGAAATATTTTACCTAAAAGTTTTGTGTTTTAAATGTTCTATTTGATAATCTATATTCTTCACTATATTTCTGCACCGTAATTTCA
>KK116024.1:62008-95059 GCA_000611955.2 Stegodyphus mimosarum
CATTCCTCTTAATAGTATAGGAAGAGTTATTTATTCTCATTCCTCTTAAACAGCTCAAAGTCCAAGGAGGGTTGTAGGACGACATTTGGATAATCCACATTTTAAAAATCCAAATGTACAAATATCCATGGGCAAAAATCCACCAGGAGATTTAGTAGGGATATGAGTGAAGGACATGGCCTTGACAGCCATTTCTTGTTCTATTTTTCAGAAAATTGATAGTGGATTTTGATTATGGTTGCTTGCTTTGTCTTGATGCAGTGCTACTGATTGATGGCACTGTAAGTAAAGAGAAGGTATTTCATATTTGAAAACTGGATATAAAATACGTTAATGAAAATATGCCTAGTTGATCTTAACATTATCCTCCACTCTATTTTCAGTTTGCCATTATATGAAAAATTAACAACAATCATAAATCCCATTGAAAAACTTTGATGCTTTGAACCATGTTTTAAGATTTTGTTTTTTTGCCTCTTCGATAATAATAAATGGATCTCTTTTTTTGAAGTCTTTAAATACACTCAATATTCATCTATTGTGACAACATTTTTAATTTTTGTCCGGATAAATGTTTCTCATAAAGAATTCTGCAGAGCGTTCAGCAATATGTCACTGAGAAAGACGATGTGCATTATTATTATTATTGTTTTTTTTAAGATTCAAATCAGCATTAATCACTTCGTTTACAGTTGAAACTGAGCCTTCTAATGATTTAATAACTGTTCTTTGACTCATATTCTTCTAGCATTAAAAATCTTACCTTAGCAACATTCGAACATTGTCTTTTCTTCGGATATGTATTTGGAACAATTTATCCACATGAAGCCAAACTCTGAGGTTTTTTTCTTTCTTGTTCACAATATTACCTTAACAACATTCTAACTATTGTAGCTTTAAACATCAGAAAAACATGGCTTTCACAGCATTTTTTAATAACTAGAAATGAGTAATTTTCTTCGGAAAGAGCATAAATATAGCTTTCCATCCATTGCTTCTTTAAAAACACCATTTTACATGAAAACAAAACTGTCAAGTACCAGACAATCCTTTATACTTTCAAAACAAAAAGCATAGTTAAACAAATTTCCAAGCATGATTTTTTTTAATAGCAAAGCAAACTCGTCTAAACAATGTGCGAACAACCTCTGTATTATACGGGAAAATAAAAATGCTTTATTTTAATTCTATATCTTAAATATAATTTCAATATATTTCCATTATTTTAATTATCTTATCAATGTTATAAAGTTAAAAAAAAAATCGTAGAAAAATTCCCAGATGTCTGAATTAAAAATTTTCTATAGAAGCTGATCTTAAAATTGCCAAAATGTTGATAAGTCGCCAAATTTAGAACCGTTTAATAAGAGAATTCATATTCCCAAAAGTGAAAAGTTGTTAAGAGCTTTTCATTAGAAAAAATTAAATACAAGGTTGTTCAATAAGTTTGCGGAGCGCCATCTATTCGTCAATATTAGACCTAAAACTTCGACGCCATTTTCATATTTGTTCTTTCTTAGGAACACGTCAAAAGTTTCATTTCGATCTGTTAATTTATTCATTGTTTAACAGCCCTTTATATCTAATGTGTTGTGTCTTTTTTCAGGCATGGATAAAATTGAGCAACGTGCAGTTATCAAATTCTTTGTAAAGAAAGGTTTAAAGGCAATGGAAATTCATACCGAAATGGTGAATGTGTTGGGTGAATCTGCTTCTTCAAAAACAATGGTTTGCAAGTGGGCTAGTTTATTCAAAAGTGGTCGTACCAGCCTTGAAGACGATCCTTCAGAGGGATGTCCAAAAACTGCATCAACACCGGAAATCATAGCAAAAATACAAGATATGGTATTGGAAGACCGTCGATTGACTGAAAGAGATTTAACAGAGGCTTTAGGCATTTCACTGGGCCCAGTGAGCAATATTTTGAGTGTTAATTTGGGTTTCAAAAAACTCTATGCAAAACTGGTGCCGCATTCTCTAACAATGGAGGAAAAACACGTTCGGATGAGACTTTCGAGCATTTTAAGAAGAATAAAATCGACTTTATCCGTCGATTTATCACAATGGATGAGACTTGGGTCTACCATCATGATCCTGAATCAAAACAGGAGGTTAAGGATTGGTGTGAACCTGGCTCTTCGGCGCCGAAACGAGTTCGTGTGCAAAAATCAGCCAAGAAGTTGTTAGCATCAGTGTTTTGGGATGCGAAAGGAATTTTGTTTATAGATTACCTTCAAACTGGCAAAACAATTAATTCGGATTATTATTGTAACCTTTTGAATCAATTAGACGAAAAAATTCGTGAAAGAAGACCCGGATTACAGAAGAAGAAAATCATTTTCCGCCAAGATAACGCACCTACGCACACAGCTCAAAAAACCATTGCTAAAATAACTGAATTGAAGTACGAATTGTTGCAACATCCAGCCTATTCTCCAGATTTAGCTCTCTCCGACTTCTGGCTCTCACCACACCTCAAACAATATCTCCGTGAAAACGATTTTCTTCAAACGAAGAGTTAATAGCTGCCGTGGAGGGATATTTTGCAGAGCTGCTGAAAAATCACTACAGTCAAGGGATCCATAAATTAGAAGACCGTTGGAATAAGTGTATTGAAGTTGAGGGAAACTACGTTGAAAAATAAAGTCATTTTTACAAATAAAAATTGGTTTCTTCATTTCCATTCTGCGAACTTATTGAACAACCTTGTAATTTTGACATGCTTACATTTCACTTCTCGCCCAGAAGCTCTAATATCTCATCATTTATATTAGAAATAGGAACAAATTACTCGTATAATCCATGAACCCATTCACCATTCAATAGATAACCACATTTGTCAGTGAATCGCCAAAAATATTTCTCCAAAATGCTTATTCACACTCAAAATAGCAGTCGTAAAAACAGACAGTAGTTTCAGATAATTAAAATTAAAGACCTTCTGTTGATTTTGGTCAAAATTAAGGACTTTTTAAGGGCCAAAAATCAATTTAAAAAAAAACCAAGTACTTTTAAGGACCACACAAACCTGTATTCAGTATGAAGAAACAAGTAAAATGGATCTGAAGAATATAAATGATTCTTTTGCCTCAACAAAAGCATGCAAATGATCACTATGATTATGTAACTCATAAAGCCATTAACTTGATTATTAAGTTATCTTTTTTATGTTAGTTATGTTTATTAAGATTGCTTCTGTATAGTTTTGTTGTTAATAAATTTTGTTTATTATTAAAATAGCCTTGAACTGCTTAAAAACAAATAAAATTCAATGGATTTTCAATTCATAATTATCTATGCTAATATGATATGTAGAATATAAATGCAAATACTACTTATATATGTGTGTGTGTGTACAGGGCAAAGAACCTCTATGTAAAGAAGGAAAGGCTCCATAGACGTAATGTAAACCACTTTGTCTGGAATGCCGCTACAAAGAAAAGGGAACATTCGCCAAGGGATTTGGCGATGGAATCTGTTAGCGAGAATTTCACCTCTGTGATATGCCGGTTCTTTGGTACCTAGCCGACATTTTCCCCCTCCGCGACGTGTATAGGAAATTGAGGAACACGGGTGAAGATGAATCGTTCTTTGACTTGTCGCGATAAGAAATATGAGAAGTTTCACTTTCACTGGCTATTGAACTTCCATTGTCCATATTGCTACTTGAAACCAAAGAACCTATTCTTTGTTTAAACTCTTGCTAAATGTAACGGTCAAACCTGTCCAAACCAACTTCGACATTCAGCTTCGAGCTTTGCCGCTTTTTGGCGACAGATATTTCTCGCATGCGCAGTTCTTTCCCTTTTCGTTGGAAGGGAGCCACTTCTGCTTCTGCGAAGTTTTCCTTCTTAACAGTACATATTCTTTGTACAGGGTGAGCCAAAAGTTCATTTAACATTTAAAAATTCATAAAAAAAAGGAAGGAATTATGATAAAGAAGTACACTTTGCAAGGAAAGACTCGCAAGGAAGATGGATTTTTTTTTAGCAGAAAAACTGTTAGTTAAAAATGTCACCGTTACAGGGTGAGGACATGCGAGATATTCAATAGAATTATGCAAGTTAATCTTGTACTTACAGACCATGATACACAAGGATTTTTCATTAGCCTTCATAATGTTATCATGACCTGAGCGAGCGTTGTTGAAGTTGTTCTGTTTGAAAAAAGAGTCAGCAACTGTTGCACTGTGAAAGGATTGAAGACTAAGGAATAGCCCCATTTCATGTTCTGGAATACTTAAAACTTGTCAAATGGTTAAAAGAAACAGACTCTTTGGAAGATCGGCCATAAAGTGGAAGACACTCGCTGCCGAAGGGCCGAATTACTTAGGTGAAAACTGCTAAGAATGATAAATCGGTGGAACTGTCCATGGGAAGAAGCAGTGCTCGCAAAAGGGTATTGGATGTGCCTTACTTATCGATTTGATGTATCCTTCATGGGATATTGCATCTCTATCCCTACAAATTGCAATCACTGCATGAATTACAACTGGGGGACACCACTATGATGGATTCATTTGCCGAATGGGCTATAGCAAGAATTGAAAGTGACCCTCAGTGGTTGTTCAACATTTCCTGGATGGATAAGGAGCACTTCACACAGCATGGGGATGTCAACACTTAGAACACTTGTATATGGGCAATGTCAAATTCTCGTGAATGCATGACGAAGTCACTACATACAGCCAAATTGACAGTCTGGTGTGGCTTCACCTCATCTTCAATCACCGGACCATTCTTTGATGAACTGCCTCCTATATCTGGCTGGAAAACATGCACAGTAACCACCGAGTGTTATTTCACTCTTCCGCATGGCCTGCATTAAATCACAGAGGTGTATTATCTGTAAAAGTTCTATGCAGGATAGCATACCACCACACTTTGCCAATACAGTAAAACGATTCCTATTGAATACCTTTGGTGAAAAACAGATTGATTGGTCTTGATTCAGTGAATCACCAAAAATCACACTAAGATTGCATAGATCACCTGACCTCACTCAGGTCGACTTCTGGTGATGCAGCTATTTGAAATCACTTGTGTACTTTTCCTCCCCTTTGATACAGGCCGAACTCAAAGATTCTATCTGTTGTGAGATTTCTGCAGTTCATTGCGACACGTTGCATTAAGCTGTAATGGGTGTTGTGAGTCACCTTACTTGTGTCATACAAATGTTCTGGAGATCATGTTGAACAATAATTATTGCAAGAATAAACGAACGGAGAGTACTGTTGGCCTGTTTACTGCGTTTCGGATCGTCAGCACCTTCTACCAATGACATTTTTAACTAATTGTTTTTCCCTGCTAAAAAAATATACCTTTCTTCTGAGCCCTTCTTGCAAACCACACTTCTTTATCATAATTTCTTCCTTTTTCATGAAGTTTTTAAGTTTTAATGAACTTTTACTTTTGAACTACATGTCATCTTATTACATATACAAGGTTCACCTTGTATATGTAATAAGATGACATGTAGAAAGTTGCAACGGACTGGTAATGGTTCTCTGCATTATAACTTGGAAATGCTGTACTGTGTAGTTAGAAAGATGACACTTGAAGATAGATATAGTCGTAAATTCCACACATAATTTTATTCCTTGATAACTAATTTTTAGGATACACATTCTTTTCCATTGCAAATTACTGGATGCATTAACCCCCCCCCAATTTTATACAGATTATATTTTTAGGACCACAAATAACACTTAACAGAGGTTAAATGACACATCAACGAGCAAAGTAGCATCTTGAGTTCAAAAGAGCTGAAGTTTTGCTTAAGCTGTTTATTAAAAGAAAGGTTTCGAAATTTTGAACTTAGGTTCCAAATTAGATATGTCATATGAGACGGATTGATCTAGATATGACGCAGATTAGAAAAGTTATTACGATTTTTAGAATAGAACGGGGGATTAAGGACTATTGCTAATTTAAATTATATTTTTGATTTACATATTTTGTGCCTTACACATACACACACACACATATATATAATTAAAAAACTTTTTATATACCATCTCTAAGGAATGGAAATTTAATTAAAATCATGAATTATTATAAGAAAATTTTTAGACAGTATTTTAATTAGTATTTAAAATAAGTTTTCTAATTATAAATTATTTGTTTATTATTACTTCAATGCAGGCTATAGGCTTTTTAATTCACTCATAATTACTTTT
Source organism: Stegodyphus mimosarum (assembly GCA_000611955.2). Lineage (NCBI taxonomy): Eukaryota > Metazoa > Arthropoda > Arachnida > Araneae > Eresidae > Stegodyphus > Stegodyphus mimosarum. The sequence continues at coordinate 68,187 of KK116024.1, forward strand.
ATTTATGAACATATATGTTATGAAGAGATTTAGAACATATATGTGTGTGTGTGTTATTAGAATTTATATTATTTATTTAGAACATATATGTGTGTGTATGTGCTGTAATTTTTTGGATTATGAAAACCAATTCATGCTCGAGACATGGCCAAGAAGACAGTTGCGTCGATGATGATTGATTTGAAAATCACAAATGGTTTGATGTGTGCTATGGTTTTGTAGAGCTTGTGCAGGTGCCACTCTCTCTCTGTAGCACTCAAAAACATCTTGCTGTAGTAAACAAGCAGTTTCTTTTATAATTTTTTTTACACAGGAATAATTATTCAGAAATACATTTTTGCTTAAAACCGGTACAACACAAGTGATGCTAAATGTGCTCCAAAATTTCGATATAGTTTACACTTTAGACAGTGAAGAAAAAAGGTGAAGCACGAGACATGGTTTACTCAACCAACAGCAGGTGAGAAAAAGCAATGGGTGATGAGATCATCATTCATTAGGAAGTGTATGACATTCTGGGCCTTACTGCTACATAACCCTTAAGGCACTTGAAAAATTTTTTTAAATAAAAAAAATCCTATTAAGCTGACATGTCTTATGCACTAACATGCAGTTGTCTCATATGCAAAGAAATCGGTTTTGTAGAGTAAGTGCACGTGCCGTCTTCTGTTTGTAGCAACCACAAACATCTTGCTGTAGTAAACAAGCAGTTTCTTTTATCATTTCTGAGCATTTCACATATAGCATTATATAAACTATGTGCAAAAATTAAATAAGTAGATAAAATAAAACAGCATATTTACATGTCCCTCGATATTTTTTTCATTCATATGGGATTGAACCTGTGAACTAAGTTTTCATGGATCACTGCCTATTACTGTAGGGCTGTAGAAAATAGTTATATATGAGAGAATCAAAATCTATTCTTGCTTTGTACAATACAATAAGGAAAAAAGTGAAAGGAGAGTGACTATGTACAAGCAGCTACTGTCTACAACTGTGATGAATAGTGAGAAGTTGCTTGTGAGGTTATTCTACACTGAAGTCATTGTTTCCAGTTTGTTTGATGATGTTATGATTATGTTTTTCACAATTTTGAAAGAAATTGGTAGTATGTTTTAGAATTTTGCATCTATGGGCTTGATGTTTGGATCATTGTGAATTACCGAGTTCCAGATGAACCAGGAAGTATTTGTGATTATTTTTAGGACTTTATTTTGAAATTTTCGACAGAATGTGCATTTGCTTTCCAGGAAGGTGCAGCATAGAGTAATACTGGCCTGATGGATTAAAGATGTACGATTACTTTTTTATGTTCTTAAAGTAGAAAATCTGCCTAGTAATGGATAAAGACTCAGGAGAGCTTTATTTGCCTTATCTCATATTGAATTAATACGTTGCTTGAAAGTAAGGCTTTCATTGTGATGTACAACCAGATACTTTGCACATGTATAAAGTGATATAGTAGCTCCATTAATTGTAATATCTTCGATCTTGTGTTTAGGCTAATATTTTGTGAAGTAAATCACTGAAGATTTCTCAGCGTTAATTTTTCATTTTCCATGCCTCAAACCATTCATAAATTGTGTTTATGGCTGTATGAAGTTTTTCTTTCGCATGTGCACGATTCAGAGATTTGCACAGGTTGGCAATGTCGTCTGCGTAGTAGGTAATGAGCAAGTCACTACTGCTTGGGAGATCATTAATAAAAATACTGAAGGGTAACAGTGCAAGGATAGAACCATGTAGCACTCCAGCAACAATTTCTTTTGTGGTGGACATATTGAGTACATTCTTGGAAGGTTCATAGGTTTAGGTACTTGAGATAACAATCGGACTACGTGCGAAATTACAGGCAATGAATTTGATAAGGAGGCTATGATGCCAGACCTTATCCGATGTCTTCAATATCAATGAAGATTCCAGCACCCGTCTCCATCTTCTTAAACCTTCCACCAATGAATTCGATGATTCTGGTGATCTGCTGTGTAGTTAAAAAGCTGTGCCTAAAGCCGAACCTCGTGGTCTATGATAATGTTATTTTCTGTAGTAAATTTACTTAATCTTCAAATGATAAGTCTTTCAAATAATTTAGCTAAGGCAGGAAGTATGTTGATAGTACTGTAATCATTATTAGTTCTGCCATCATTAAGTTCCTTGCTTACCAATGAACTTAATTATTTAAAAGCAGTTGCTATTGACCGAGGATTTTCTCCCGTGATCATTGATAAAGCTGTTAAAAAGTTTTCAGATTCCCATCATAGAAGACATTCTCCACTGTTAGAAACAATATTAATGACTTTTGTCGTGCTTCCATTTTATCCTTCTGTTAGTTATAAGGTTGCACGGATTCTCCACAAATTCAATTTTCAGGTCAGTTTCCTCCCTATCAATAAAATTCACGGTTCGACTCTAAAAGATTCTGTTTCTGACTTTAATTCTTGGGAAATTTATAGTATACCGTGTCAGTGTGTCTTGAGATATATTGGCCAAACAAAAAGAGTGTTAAAGTTTCGTATCAAGGAACATGAATCTTATGTCCGAAAGGGCGAAATTAACAAGTCTTCAATAGCGTATCATAGTTGAAAATTTAATCATAATTTTGACTTTGGATCTGCAAAAATTATCCAAAAAGCTTCTTCCGTTGGTGAATTGGATTTTCTTGAGGCTTTTCATATTCACAAACATTTAGAGTGTTTAGTGAATGATTTTAAGTCTAATCCAGTCCTTCCTAACGCTTTTAAAATTCTATTAACATAATTCTTGATATCCTCGCGCGTGGTTCTACCCGAGAGTATAAAAAGCCGTTACTCAGCTTTCTTTCCCCTTCTTGTATTTTGTTCTCCTGATGAGGAGGGACCTGTAGCTGCCCTCGAAATCGATTGAGTGTTTTTAGTGAATGTTCGCCAAATACAAGGTTGTGTTAGCGAATTTGATTGTCACATTGACGTGTGTCTCTTCCATTGTAATTGAATTTTTCCCATGTATTTTTTTGGGATACCGAAAAGGAGGTTTGTTTTGTCAGAGGCAGTATCTACATCCATATTATTATCTATTCATTTAGTGCATCATAGTTGGTGTTTGAATTTAGAGAAGGGAAATCTTTACTGATGTGTTGTTAAAACTTTCTTAATCGTTTAGTGCATGAGGCTTCTTTCCATGAGACATCATAATTAAGTGTGGGAGTCATATACTACATAACATTATGAATCACGTTTTTTAGTTTGCTTTGATCCACTGATTGTTTGAGGAGATAGTCTATATATATGTATTGGATGAAGCATTTTCTTCAGTAGAATGTTTATTTGCAAAATGCATTAGACTATTATGAAGTTCAATAGGTCAGTTGAGCATCCAGTACAGAGTCACGAAGGTGAGTATCCATGCCTAAGCTGAGACAGTCACAGCACAGGGTGTCCTATCACTGTTGAAAACATTGAGCTGGCATAATGAACGAGACAGAGCAAAAAATAATACTTACAGGTGATCAAGATCAACAAACAATAACTGGACCCATCTCTAAGAGCTAAAATGGTCCAATGTGTGATAAATATTAAAAGTGTTTCCTAGCACTCATGTCGGTCCTATTTACAGCCGGAAAGTCATTTTTTTGATCCTGAGCAGCGATTGGGCTAAGGATGTCACACTGCACAGAAACTGCATGGAAAGAGTTATATAACATGCAGCAAAATGGTGCAAAGCAAATCTTTGAAGTGTGGATGTGTTTAACTAAAATTTATGAATTTGAAGCTCTATTGCCAAATGATTCCAATTAAGTTTAATAATTTTGTTTCATATTTTATATTTTTTATATATATGTATATATATCAATTTGTAAAAAAATAAAAGAAGGAGGAAAAAATTAAAAATTATGGAATTTCAAAATTTATTTAAAAAGGACTTAAAAAATAAAATCCTGTGCTTCTATCACTGCTTCATATTTCCTACGAGATAACCTAATATTCTTTCTATATATATACCCTGCCCTCCAAAAGTTAAGGAACTTCAAAGCTCGCCATTACAAAAACATGTCGGTAATGTTTAAATTCACAGTTCATATATATGACAGTAACAAAGTTTAAGAAAATATATACAAAAACAATAGCTACCATTTTTATTTTACAGAAATGAATACTTATATAGGAGACGGAGAAAAAAGGAGCAAAAATTGTAATTTTTTTCTACGAGTGTTGATTTTTCAGTTGTTATTACAGTTTCATGGTCAATATCCAGGAGAGTCTATCAATGTCCAGGAGAAATCATCTGCCCGATTCATTGACGTGACAACCCCATTTCCATCCATCCGAAACTTGCAAAGAACAATAAATCTTTTTTTCACACAAAACATTTATTAAGATGAGTTAGAATGTTTAGCATCTATTATATATGGAAAGTCACTTAATATGGAATTTAAAACAAAAGTTCCGTGTTAGATATAGAAAATATGAACGAATAAAGAAATCACAGAACATCCATCATGCTTCTTTGACAAGAATTCCAAATTTGGAAGAACATTTATAAGTTTAATCTGTTGTAGCTGTTATATGCTATAAAAGACCTCAATACAGTAAGTATCACTTAATATGATCCTGCTTTTCCAAAACTATTTCAATTATAATAAACAAGTGATGACATTAAATGATGAGAATAAAAACACTCTTTAAATAGCAATATACACTGGTTATCATAAATTAAAGAAAAATCACGATTACTGAAAAAGTTACATTTAGAATTTTATGAAACTTACAATATACAACACATAATCAGGTATCAAATAACATAAAAAGAAATTACCACCACACAATTATGGCAGTATAGAAATTAGCACATGTATAAAATGAACAAATCGAAGTTGTCAGTTTGCCATAGGAAAAGTACCTTCAATATGGAACATGATAGCCTCTAGAAGCAATACAGCGATGTATGCTTTCAATTATGTGGCCTATCAGTTCCATAGGAAGTGAGAGCCATTGCTCTTGCAAAGCAGTTGCAAGTGCAGCAAAGGTCTGAGGGAGTGGATTGAGAGCAGCTAGATGTCTCTCTAAAGCATCCCAAATGTGCTCGATAGGATTCAAGTCTCGGGATCTAGCTGGCCACTCCATGCGCATAATTGTTTCCTGTTGAAAATAATCATCTATGATGCGAGCCCTGTGTGGTCTTGCACTGTCGTCCTGTAACAGGAAAGCATCACCAACTGCCCCAGCATATGGGCACACATAAGCATCAAGGATGTCATCTCTATAAACCTGAGCATTCACAGTTCCCCTTGGAAAGACATAGAGGTCTGTGCATCGCCCCAAAGAGGTGCCACCCCAAAAACACACACTGCCTCTTCTGTATGCATCTCTTTCACGGATATTTGATGGTTGATAACGGGTTCCAAGTTCTCTCCATATCAAATAATGCCTACTATCGCTTTCTAGACTAAACCTGGACTCATCCGTAAAGAGAAAAGCCCTCTGATAGGCGTCCAGTGGACATGTTCTCGTGCCTACTGCAAACGGTCCCTTCTATGACGTGACGTGAGCAGCATGCAAGTGGCCGGTCACCTCGCATACAAACCACCTTCGCGAAGCCTACTACGCACAGCTGACATTGATACCAACCTTCCGGTGGCTGCAGCAAGTGAGGATCTAAGACGAATCAGAGTAGCAGTTTTATTCCTGCGTGCACATAATGTCAAATATCGGTCATCGGCGCTCATCGTAGCAGTTGGCCATCCTTGGCTGAACTTCCTAGATGCCAAATCTGTGGTTTGAAATTGTCTCCAAAGTCTATGAACCACAGAAAAACTCACATTTAGCCATCTGGCCACTTCTGTTTGACTTTGTCCTGCCTCTAGTCTCCCAATGGCTCTCCATCGTAGTTCGGCAGGCAAATGATGCCTGGAGGTCATTGTTACGAATTGGCTATCTCAGATTTCTGATGCCACTATCACAGTGGAATATGTGGGCTTGCTCTCAAAGATGGACTTTTATGCTACCCGCAGATGACGTATTCCGAGTGCAGCGCCACTAATTTACATATTGCAGTTTTACTCAGCTACTCTTACTTGGCAACATATTCATATTTTACAGGATTTGGCTTATTTTTGAGAGAGTTATCGTTATTTTTGATTTTCCCTTAATTTATGATAACCAGTGTAATTTAACATAAATATAATCAGAAACATACAAGCACGTATTTCACAGCACTTGAATTAATAATAGACAAGTTTTTTACAAATTGTTTAAACTTTTCTGAAAATTATCTGACCCATGCTGAATTCTTAATTTTAATACTCAGAGAGCATTCCATATCAAAAGTGTAAAATTAAGACAAAATAAAAAAAACTTAGATGTCTTCATGAATTTTTGGTTAGAATAGATTTTAAGCTACCCCTTGTATTATGGCATAGTTATTGTTTTATTTATTTCCAAGTTGTTGTTTCATTTATCGGCAACGTGTTGTTTCATTTATGGTAATGTTATGGAAATCCCAGTATCACGTAATCATTTGCATTATTCCAGGAAATTTGGAATAATGGGATGTTTTGTATGGGTTTTGTGGTGTGAGTTGGTTGGGAAGTATATTGCTTGTTTCATTGTTTAGACGGTAAAATGGCTGAATGTAGCAAGATTAATTTGAAGTTTCTGTACAATTTGGAACGAAAAGGGAAAAAAGCATTAATTGGTGCGTAAATGAAGGTTTACTTAGTAACCATTATAAGTGTCCTGTATGTAGGAAGGATATGCGTTTAGTCGAACATAAAAATTGTTTAGATGGATTTGAATGGGTTTGTAGGAAGAAAGTTCATATGGTCACTATGTGAAACGTTCGATCAGAAAGGGTACAGGGTTTGAAAAAAGTCATGCTGTTAAGGAATTTTGTGTGCCACAGACTAAAGACGAAGTAACTTCTAAATAGGGTAACTGTATATTTGCTTTTTGTAGCGCTTAAATGTATAACATGTTTTCCCTTTTTTATGTTATTTTATTGTTTGGCTTAAAATGTAGTTTATTGAGATTATGTATTTTTTGTTTGCCTGTACTGTAGATCTGTGTGCTCCTTTGACTTTTTAAGTGAAAATATATCGATGTGTACATGGACAAACACAAGGAATTGCGCAAGACTGAGTAATTCTCCAATGTTTTTTAAGTGAAAATAGGTCGATGCGTACATGGATAAAGTCAAAGGAGTGCACAATGCCATTTTTGTGCAATTCTCTGATTTTTTTAAAGTGAAAATAGGTCGATGTGTACATGGATACAGAGTTTGTGCAATTCTTTGTCTTTGTGTAGCGGCGATTTAGCGTAGTTTGTGCAATTCTCCGATTTTTTTAAGTGGAAACTAGGTCGATGTGTACATGGATAAAGTCAAGAGATTGCACAATGCCATCTTTGTGCAATTCTCTGATGTTTTTTAAGTGAAAATAGGTCGATGTGTACATGGATACCGAGTTTGTGCAATTCTTTGTCTTGTTATTTTAGCTTTGTGTAGTGGCGGTTTTTGGCACAAAGATTGCCGCTACGCAAGCCAAAATAAGAAGACAAAGAACTGCATAAACTCAGTATCCATGTACCGCCAAAAATCGGGAAGTGGTACCCTAAAGCATATTTTTACTGAATTTCTTTTTAAGAAGCAAGTGAATAGAGGTAAAAATTCTGCATTCTGTTTTTCCTCCCAAAGAAGATGGATCTGGTCTGACCTCCCTCAAAACCAATAGAAGTATTTAAAATCTACGTCAAACAAAGGTTTTTCTTCTTCCTTTTTTTTTTTGAAGTACTTTTCCATTATGCCCCTGCCACATATTTTGGTATGTAATTAAACCTAAATGCACACTGGTTCAGCCCCAGGTGGTGCTATTATTGCGTTATGTTGTGGGTTTAGCTTCTTTTTCACAGACACCAAAGAACATACAGGTATACAATGGGAAAGTACTGCCCCCCTTTTAGTTATCTGCTCACCTTTAGATCACTGATTAAAATCAAAACTAAGCTGTTTGGTGATTTAACCCCTTACTTTGCAAAATTTTTCTGTCACCTGGGAATTCTCATTATCTATTTTGACCTTATTTAGTGACTACTCCAATTTTTAAAAAATATTCTAGTACATTTTGATCATATTAAATGAATCATTGTTCACAGTAAGTAAAGAAACTTCCATGTTTTCATATGCAAATGGATGGGACTTTGATAATTCGATAACAATATCTGAATGATAACGTTAACTGCATTCACATTAAGCAGCATGTGCTATAATCGAACATCAGGTCAGACATAACAGGCAACAAACTGGTTATGAGTATAAAAGTTACATATAGCTTCCACAGATGGAGATAAACATATTACTATATATACATAAGATCAACATATACACATTACAATATACCTATAAACTATATTTACACACAGCTTCTACATATGAAGAAGATAAATCTATGTAACATGATACATATTTCAGTACTGTTGCTTCCTACATCGCAAGAAGATTCACGCTCACATTTCTAAGCTACATACAAAAGGTCTCCTCTTTAAGCAGATGTTGTTTAAGAAAAGATTTAAATATGATTAATACATTTTGTTTTACTTAATGTGTCAGTCTGTGGTAATGTACTGTTTAAGAAAAGATTTAAATATGATTAATACATTTTGTTTTACTTAATGTGTCAGTCTGTGGTAATGTACTACATAAATTAAACTTATTGACTTTATAATGATTATAATATGAGCACTCAAAAAACTGAAAATGAAAATTGTACTTCCATTATAGTTTATTATTAGCTCTGCAGCAGTAAATTTGCTTAATCACCCAAATTTTCTTCCCAGCATTTTGAGTAGTAAAACAAAAGCAGAAATTTTGCAAAATCTGAGAGTTCAGTCTGTCTTCCAACAGTCAATCAAATTCAATTTAACACAAAGAATCAAATGTAATTTCTTAAAATTAAGTACACCCAAATATATTGATGATATCTCCGAAATTTCCGAGTAATATTTCAAAAATTTCATTAGCTTTACCATTTTTATATTTAAAACTTAACATTTTATGAAACCTCTTAATAAAATGAGACTTGAAATCAAGTAATAATTAGAGAAAATATACCAAATATGAAAACTACACACCCAAAAATACCGGAACTACAGGAACCAAGTGGTATGAATATTTTTAAGATGCAAAGATTACAAACAATAAAATTCATAAAAATACTCGCTTTTTTTCACTACAAAACATATACACAGTTTAATACCTCTCAAAACAAGTAGATGAATAGTTTCATACATAAGTGCATGCGTATAGATTAAAAAAGGGTTCAATGAAATGTCAAAATAAAATAACAAAATGTATGTCCTACACTCAGTTTTTAGTAATTGCATAAACATATCATCTTCCTTTTTTACTTAAAATATTCATTATGTTAACCATTTCCTCTTGTGTAACAGTATTAACAACCGTCCCCTCTGTGTTCTGCTCCACTTACTATGGGGGGAAAAAACAAACATACACTTGATCACAGTATTGAAAGATACATCATTTAGGTTTTTTTAAAAATATAATGTTAGGTAAAATATACAACGGCGAACAGAGTAAGACATAGTTTACAGAACTTACTTCATATTATGGGCAGCCGCTTTATAACACAAGTTTATAAACAAATCCCTATATTGAGATTATACTACGATTTAATTTTAAGAGCGTACATACTACACATAATTTTAAAATTTTCTGAGTCCGCATTGCAACACATATGCTAACTTTCATTCGCAAACTTTAGTTTTTATTTGGAGTCACTGTATGCAATAAGAAACGAAATTATTGGCAACCACTACTACTACGAGCTACACAAGTGTAAGCAAGTTGCGAAATTCCTGATAATTTCAAATTCACACTTCGCTGCATTCTGATATTTTTTAGGTCATCTAATTTATTCATATGTGATTATTTAAAATTTTTCATTTTGCTACCAGGATAGGATTTAAAAAGCAAAATAATAATAATAGTGATGATGATTAGTTTAGCTGATTAACATTATAACGTCTATAATTTTCTGCTCATAAATTATGAATACCCATTTAAAACTTTGAATTTTCATCAGACGAATTTTCTAGTTTTAAACATAGTTGGGTTTTATCTAAGACGACTTTCTTTCAGATTCAGTGAGCTGAACACGACAATAGTTCGAATATATTTAAAAGGCTCGAAATTACCAACATAAAGAATTGATTTTATTTATGATTAATGGTCAAAAGATTCTATCTGAAAACAGTGGGTATCACTAATACATGGCATGGAATAATAATGGAAGAGGTCAACCTAAAATCAAATATGAATTGAAATGATTTTTTTTCTGGAGAATAACTTAATATGGATAAGTTTTCGGTACAAAAAGCATTGTTTTGATATGTACAAAAAGCATTGCTTTGATATATACAAAAACCCATATAGCTGTTAAAGATTATACAATAATTAATATCGTTATTTAAACTTAACTACTACTTCATCTATGATATTCACCTTACTACTACTACTCAACACATTTAGTGAATTAGAGTTTCAGAAAGCAGTGTTTCCTTTTACTCTGCATCTGCTGAAGACCATCGGTAAAACAAAATGCGCAGTGTGGACAAAATGAGACGAAAGGTATTAAGTCAAGTGGCCACCACCAGTCGACGAACGGGTGAGTTTCTGGTGGAAGGTTCAAATCAATTGAATGATAAGTTTAGTATGAATAAAGAGATATTAAAGATGGAGAATGTCAGATGAATATTTGTGTTTTTATCTTGGAAATGAAGAGCATCTAAGTGAGTTGATGCAGTTGTCGCGAACGACGCAATCTCCGCTCTTGGGGAACGGATCGAGTCTCCAGACGACGAGTATAGAAAAGAAAGCTTCTGAAATCAATGATGAGTCCACAGTCGGTCACAAAAGTATTTGAAACACCGGTACCCTATCAGAAAATTACAAGATGGCGTTTTCTTCATTTTCCCCTGAATCTTGGCAAACTCTTTGAACCATTCCCCCCAATCTTGGAAAACGGACTCTTTGAACCATTCCCCGAAACTTGGAAAATGGACTCTTTAAACCATTTCCCCGAATCTTGGAACACAATTTCTCTTTCAATCTAATCTTGAATGATCTTTCTGAATTGGGAAACCATTTTAGTTTAGAGGGGGAACTGAAATGGTTCTCTTTAAACCCTCCATCTTGAAACCTAATGGGTTATTCAATGAATCTGGAAAAGATATAGTTGTGTTCAAGAATCCAAGATTGGCAATGTATATATATATGTATATATATTTTTATTATTATTACAATCATATAATTTATATGCAAAGAAATTCTTTAAGATATCTCCGATATAATTTCAGATATTGTACTCCTTAACATTTCTGTCTCATTTGAAGTTAAGTTATCTACACAATCTTTCACTAATAAATCGTCCGTTAAATTCTCCAAGTCCATAAAATCGTCCTATGTGTCCACAGAAGGCTTTTCTTGAACTTCTTGGTCGTCTGAATTCATCAAAGAAGGTATTTCTCGGTAACTCATCCATTTCTTGATGGGTAATTTATAATCTTCGTCACCCTCGATAGTGATTACTTCAATGTCTCTTTTTCTTTCGCGGAAAAACACTTGTTGACCATCTAAATGGGAGGGCTGTTCATTATAGAGATCGTCCACTTGAAATGATGTATATAATGCCGGGGTTCGGAAGGAAAAAAACATTTTCAGCTGCTCCCAAAGAATTAATGATCACCGCTCTACGAGAAACAGGCTCTTTTGTGTTGTTAGAAGGAGATAATGTGTCTTCGGGAGAACTGCATAGTACCCGAAAGGTCTTAAAACATGCCGTTTAACTCGTCGATCGCTTTGAAATATATCCCTCCTTCGCGATTAGATTTAAAAGTTCAGGGGTAAAGCTGGAGGATAATTCGTAATAGACGATCGGGAAGGTTGTGGTTTGATAAATATGAACTTCGTCCTCCGCTGTTGTTCTCAGTCCAAACGTAAAATAACTCTTGGAGAGAAAAATATTTTTGCATCGAAAACTCATTCTGAAATCTGTATATCTCCGTCCCGTTTGAATGGGTGGTCTTAGTACTTGATCCATAAGGGATTGCAATGTCTAGTCTCTTGACAGTCCACTAAGTTCCTCTCCATATTCTGAGTAAGTAGTGCCGACGATTCCACAACATGTTTAAAGTAAACACTGACTTTGTTAGCCGGTAAATGGGGAATAAATTTGGCACAATGAGTAGCCAAAAAGACTTTTAAATTTTCAATTTCGGAGAGCGTCTTCAAATGCTTCTAAATGGAATTGCTTCTCAGCTTTTATAGCCAGGCAGATGACGTTATCTTTTTTAAAAAAGAAAACAAAAAATATGACTTTTCCCAATGGTAATACGTTTTTAAGTAGGAAAGGAAATGACTTTTCCATGATCTAAGTTGGGGGGGGGAATTTTTCTCTATATATAAACTGCAAACAAGAGATAGGAGCCACTTCTGGATATCATGGAGATCACCACGTGTATTCCTTTCAGATATAAAAATTATAGGATTTCGTTCTTTATCCTCCAAGGAGTTGTTTACTTAAAAACTTCGGATGTTTCGAAATGTGTGGGTTGTAATTTAGTGAGTCCTACGATGCTGCAACGATTTCTGAAAGATGGAAATGTTTTAACTACTCGTGAAATTTCTTTCTTGGATGAACGAATTTTGTTAATGAAACGAGCCAAATATCAATCCGCGGCCGTTTTTCTAACTCTTTCGCAAATAAATTGTATGATGGATCATCTTAAGAACAAAAAGAAGATTGAAATTGAATTTAGCGATTGGTTACACAAAATCCTGCATGAATACCTCATCAAGACCGATGAATATTATATTCTCAACAACGATCATTTTAACTCTTCCATGAATTTTGGAAAAATTGTCGAACAAGAAAAGATTGAATGCTTAAAGATCTATCCCATACCCATAGTGAAGGATCCTGTTCCAAATGAGCTTCAATTAAAAGAGGAATTCCTAAGTAAAGCTCCTACCACTTTTGCAGAGAAATGTATTCAAACAGATCCCATAGTATTTAGCATTTTCATTATAGAAGCCACGTGAGGTTTTAAAAAAAAAGGTTTTAGAAAATGAGGTTAGTAAAAAATTTCTCAGATCTGAAAAACATATTAAAAAAACTTTTTTAAAATTTTTATAATGTCTTTAGACATTATAAATGTTTTTATATAATTTATTAAATTTTATATAAAAAATTTATTAAATTTTATATAATTTTTATAATGTCTAAAGACATTATAAAAATTAAAAAAAAGTTTTTTTTAATATGTTTTTCAGATTTTTTTCCTCTTCAGAGAATTTTATTTCCTTCCAGATTGCGTTACCTATAAAAATCATCCTACTGTTGTGCCTTTAAATAATAATGATACCGAACCACTTTTTGCAAAGCACAATAGGAGAAACCATCCGTATGGTTGGGACAAACGATGTGCTCAATCCCATTGTATTTTAAATTTTCTTGAGTTGATCCCGAGATGCAAAAAATACATCTTTGCAACCATTTTTCTAAAAAACGCTGTTTCGCTTCTCCTCGCACCCAAATAACGGAGAAAGGTTCTGTCAACATGTGTAACATCCACGGGAAATAGCTGTACGGAATTTTTCCTCCGTACCAAGATAAGCCGTGATAACGATCACTTGCCCAAACAGACGTTCGTTTTTCTTTTTCGATGAGCATCTTCCAAGGGAAAGGGGGATTGAAAACAAATACCCCTCACGGGAAGTGCTATCGGAAGTGATGTAAACCAACTCTTTCACAATAAAGAATCCTTGAGAATCGTAAAAACCTTCAATGTCAAGTACAAGTTCCATGTTCTCTTTCTCTTTTCAAGGTGACCTTTTTATTTATTTATTTATGGAAACGCGATATCATCAGGAGTATAGAGTGTCGCAGAGAGAGCTGTTCCTTCAGAAAACATAAGCCCTCTCACCGGTTCCTACATGATTGTCGACATGCAGTCGTTTATCTATTTTGATGAGGAGAAAAAAGAACTGTCTTTCATTTTGAAATAATTGGGCTACATCACCTATGATTTAGCGTTGTGTGGATCTATGATTTTTCTACCTCCTATCGATTACGCAAATTTATCGTCTCGAGATCAAAATTCTGTCGATTATACCATCCGTAACCGACACGGACTTCATTGGATGGAGGGACATCTTTCTTAAAAGCATCTTCCTTCCCTCTTGCAAATGCTGACGGAAAATGTGGAGACCCTATACGTCAACGGCTACAGGAAAGCTAAATTTTTCAGTAAGCTATATCAACGTCCCGTTGGGAATTTTACGTTCCCGGGAAAACAGAGTGACGTTACAAGACGAAATGCACGCGACACCAATATTTCCGCAAGGAATATCTTCATTGTGCTGAGAATAAGGTGAAGAATTTTCGATACCATTTGAAGGAGGGCGATCACAGTCTCAAGAAATTGCATTTCTACGATCCCAAGGTAAAAGAAGAAGAAGAGGAAGAAGTATATGAGGTCGAAGAAGCCGAAGAAGATGAACTTTCTATGAACTGTTTGGGAGAAACAAAAGGGACTCCTCAAGATTACTGCTTATGGTCATCTTCCAGCATCTGGTCTTGGACGAAGGGAATTGTAAATTTTATTTTTTTAAAAATTCAAATAAAAATCTTAAAGTTTCAGATTACGTCCAAAGGAGCTTTTTGTTTTTAAAACATTTTGTGTATTACCTTCATTTATTAAATATTAGGTTCTTCGCAAATCACAAAATTGAATTCAAGAGAAACATCGCAAAATAACTTTAAATTCAGTATATCTTTAGAATTTCCGATACACAGTCTCACGCGCTGGAGATAAAAATGTTTTTTTCTGTACGACGTTGCCATCGCTCGCTTTGAAATCCTTGAGTTTGTTACTCGAAAATTCGTTGACGTTTTACAAAATATGAAATTGATAATAAAACAAATTCCAATTTCAAATTTAAGCTTCCAGATGCTTATGAAGGCCAACTAGATAACTAAAATCTAGTTGACCTTGCTTATATTCGCATAAAATTACGTCATTCAAAATTGGATGGCTCTAGGTACTGTCGTTTTATCACAATGCCAGAAACATTTCAAAGAGACTACAATAATTAACACGGGTTCTGACTGCTAAGACACTTAAACAAATCCACAAAGACCCTATAAACAGGTACGCGCAGAGCCCGGATGATGCGTTATAGACTAAATGTGCTGTGCTATGGTTCGTGATGTGACTGAGCGATCGGTCACAGCCATGCGCACAGTGTTCCTGTCATCACGTGAAGTGGTGCACTGAGGTGGATGCGATCGAACACGTTGGTCCGTCGTACCCTCCTGCGTCCAACGGTCACATATCCGCATTACAGTTTTTTGGTTTCGTCCAACACGACTACCGATTTTCCTGAAAGATAATCCACACTGTCGGTAGGCCACTATCCTTCCTCTATCGAACTCGGATACATGATCAAACGATGATCGCTGTTTACTACGAGGCATAACTGATCGTTGTTTTGAAAAAGCCACAAGAAAAACACAATTGCCGAACTTAAAATCGTCGAAAACTCCAAGCCTTAAATAGCGTTTTGAAGTGGCGCCACAGGCGCGTGTGATGTGCGCCTGCGCTGAAATTCTAATCATTTGCATATCTCACCTCCGCTAATGCATGTTTTAAATTTCATGTTATTTGCATGCTTCCTTCAGGGTGTTGCATTTACGGTGGCCAGCAGTGTATTTTAAGTTTGGTACATTTCATGAACCTCTTAATTCTCCCTTGTATTTTCTCGTCAAGATGTAAAGTGAATTGAAGTAAATATTTAAACGGGAGAACTCTGAATGTATTCAGAGCATGTTTTCGCTAGCCAGCGCACGTTTCGTTGCTATCTTGCTGTTACGCCAGTAAGCCTTTTGGCCATTTAGGATTATCATCACGCCTGTTAGGTTTTTGAGTGTCAACCTGTTAGGTACAAATTGACGTGCTAATCCAGCACTCTTTTATTTTAGATTCGACTTGAATTATAGTTTACATTAAAGTTTCCCACCGCAAGTTGACGGTGTTTTGTAAACGCACGAAAATCGTGCCTTTCTTTTAAACTTTGAATAAATAAAGTTTTACTTTTCACCCTTCTTCTGTGCTGGTATTTATTCACGCCTGTGCGAGAATTCGCCAGGTTCATTGTAGAATCTAGAAGTAATTTATGTGGAGTAGCAGAGACAGATCTTACACACTAACCCATCTAAATCCATAGACAATCAAGCAAACGTTCTAGGAAAAATGTGGAACAGACATTGTGATATTCTTTCCATAAACATGTGAAAGAAGTAAGAACGAATCATGAAAAGAATTATTTTAGTTGTTTCGTACAAAGTGTTTGATCTTCTCGGCATGACTGGTTCCGTGATACATAGTCCGAAAGTCTGGCTACAAAACTTGTGGAAATTAAAAATTAATTTGGATGAAGAAGTTGATATAAAAACATGTCCAGATTTTTTAAAATGGCTAAATGAGCTTAAACATTTGCAACATGTTAAGATACCAAGAGGGTTCTAATGTGATGAAGGACTCGATCACATTTCACTACATTTTTCAGTGATGCGAGCAAACTTGTTTATTCGACTGCAGTCTTTTTGCGAGTTGGTAGGGGAAGCACTATTCATGTACAACTGGCACAGAAAAAAATTAGAATTGCTTCATGTGGTAAAAAGGAAGTAACTATTGCTAGGTTGGAACTTTTTGGTGCTACTATTTCTGCTCGTCTTTCCTGGGAGGTCTTGAAAGAATTTCAGGCAGAGAACGTTTATTTCTAGACTGATTCTAGAACAGTATTAGCTTGGCTAAAAAGAGAAGATTCGGGTGTGTATTTTTTCAGAACTATGTTACAGAAATTAAGAATCTGACACCTGTTCAAGCATGGAGACACGTGCCTGGGTTTTTAAACCCTGCAGATCTGCCGAGTAGGGGGTTGTTTAGAGCAGCAGTTACGAAATTCGAAAAGTTGGATAGTCCCAGCTGGTTGTATGTTCCACCTCGTGAATGGCCAGTTACCGAAACAGAACTAAATCTCAATGAAGAAGAAGTGCTTAAAGAGAGAAAAAGAGAAATCGTGTCTTCTATGGTAAATACTCAAGTAACAGAAATCTGGACTTTTCAAGACGAGAAATATCTTATTGAAATACAAGCCTTTAGAGCAAAAGAAGACCTGAGAATAAGAACCATACTTATGGACAGTCCTGAAAAAGAGGATTTCATATGCTCAGTTCTGTTAACTGTCTATGAAGTCGTCCTCAAGGTAATCCATGAACAGCATAAAAAAGCAATACATGCAGATTTTTCAGTCTTTCTTGCCAGGCTTAGGGATAGGTTTTGGATTCTTAAAGCTAAAAGGTTAATAAAACAAGTTCTTTCTAAATGTGTAACATGCAAGCGTTACAAATCTAAACCCTTGGAAGTTCGTTCGCTCCTAGAGATACTTAGAAAGCGTCTTTGAGGTATTTGGTGTGGATTATGCTGCTTCTCTCTAGAGCAAGATACTCATTTCTAAATCTTTGTGTGAAATTTTCACGTAACGTCTTCACGTACTTTATGCGTTTTAACAAATAAGATCGGTCGAGGTTGTCAAGATAGGGAGTCTCACTGTTCTTGCCACCATGAATAAACATTCCTGGTGTCAGTGGTTGAGAGGTAAAGCTTTGATCGTCTAAAGTCGAAAGGTAAAGCTTGGATCGTATTATTCACTTGCGCCGTAAACCGAGCGGTCCTTTTTGAACTAGTACAGTCATTCACTACGGATGCTTACATTCAACCTTTAAGATGATTTATTGCAAAAAGTGGCAGGATTTTAGTTCTTTACTCGGATAATGGCTCGAACTTTATAGGAAGAAACAGTGCGCTTGAACATTAGATTGGGACAAGATAGCCGTATTCTCAACCGCTCAGAAAATCACTTGAAAATTTATTCCATTTACAGCCGTATGGTAGGGGTGGGTAGTGGGAGCGGATAGCAAGAATGCTCAAGGAACTTCTGTGTAGAATGTTAGGAAAATCCACCGTAGATTACAAAGAACTCAACACGGTTCTGTGTGACTGTGAATCAGTAATCAGTGCTAGATCGCTGATCTACATACAAGATAATCCACATGAATTGGTACCACTGACACCAGGAATGTTTATTCATGGTGGCAAGAACAGTGCCCTATCTTGACAACGTACACCGATCTTACTTGATAAAACGCATAAAGTACGTGAAGAAGTTACGTGAAAATTTCACACAAAGATTTAGAAATGAGTATCTTGCTCTTTTAGTCCACAAGGGTGTAAGAAGTTTTAAACCTTGGATATATTGTTCTAATTGGGCATAATCATGTCCGATACATCGATTGGCCTCTTGGAATAATTTTAGAAATGTTCCGAAAGTTCCAAGAGTAAGAACCTACAAGAGTGAGAGGATATGTCATTTTCAAAGACTAACAAGTTAGAAGTGTCAGCAAAAACTGACGTTAATGTCTTGAAGGCTTCTAGAAAAAGTTATATCCCTGTCAGAACTATTCCCGACAATTCTGTTGAGAAGACTTTTAAGCCCCGTTCACATGCAACGCTCCTTCGTACAGCTGCCGTTAGCAAGAGGAGAAAAAGGAGACGGGGAGGAGTTTTATTTTTAGGACCTGTTCAGAAAACCGCCGTCTTTCTTCCCTTTACATACAGTGGTGGCCAAAATTGTGGACACTTTTGGAAATTTTTATGTTTTTGAAATTTGTATGCTTATAGAAAATGTTACGTTTCGCAGAATGCAAACTTGTATATATCATTTTAAAGATAATTTATTACTGAATTAAATACAAAACACAAAATTCATATATTTGCAATACAACAAAAGTTATATGTACTTTAATATAAATAAAAACCACAGTTATGAAGTGGTTTGTAATGCCTAGCTTTCCTGGCCAATCACTGTTCTTGTTCTCAGAACCAATCAAATGTTAGTAACTGCCAGTAGAAGCTGACATCATGTTTACACTTGAAACAATTCATTATTTTGCTTTCTTCTGTAGAAGGAGGACCTGTTTCTTATACACTGCAATTACAAGCAGGAATTTTTGTAAAAATTTTTAATATTTAGTCAAGAACCAATGACATCAAATAAAAGAGTAGATTGGACACCTAGAAAGAGATGTAATGTTATTGTGTTACGAGAAAGTTGTCTTTCCTATGCTGAAATTGCAAGACAGGTGGATGGTTAAGTGACTACATCTGGAGTCCGAAAGTTTTGTTTACGATATCAGGAGACAAATTGAATAAAAAACAAAGAAGGAAAAGGCCGAAAAAGCTGCACCACATCTATTGATGACAGAAGAATAAAAAGACTATGTCTCCAAGATAGGAAAATGTCATCAGCGGCCATCAGAAGTGATCTGAATGATGCTGGTGTTTCTGTCAGTTCAAGAACAATCGGGAGAAGATTAACAGATGTTGGACTGAGTTTTTTTCGTGGAATTCTACCTCTATCTTAATTTTCAGCAACAAAACAATACTACAGGACTACAGTGGGCAAAGGAACACAATTATTGGACAGATGATCAGTGGTCACAAGTTATATGGAGTGATGAAACTAAGATAACGTTATTCGGTAGTGATGGGCGAAAATATGTAAGATGTAGAATAAGAGAAGAGCTACATCCTGACTGCATTCAAGCAACTGTGAAGAAACCAGTTAGTGTTATGATTTGGTCATGCATGTCAGCAGATGGTATTGGTCGCCTTCATGTCATCGATGGGACACTGAATGTCAGAAAATACATTGATACTATTCTAGAACCAAACCTTCTACCTTCCATCAGAGATCTCTTTCCCCAACAATGCTTCGTTTATTTTTCTGCAGGATTCTGCTCCTTGCCACACGGCCAAAATATCGAAAGAGTGGTTTCGTACAAATAGCATTAAGTTGTTGTCATGGCCATGAAACAGTCCTGCCCTCAATCCTATCGAAAATTTGTGGCACCGTTTGAAATCTCTCGTCCGAATGAGGCGCCCATCAAATAAAAGGGAATTAATTGAGGCTATAATTATTTCCTAGCATCATGTACTAACGAAAGAAGAGCTTAAAACTCTTGTCAGCTCAATGAAACGTCGATATGAATCTGTAATGGAAAATAAAGGGTACCCTACTAAGTACTGATAACTCACTGCAATCATCACTATCTAATGTATATCGATAACTATTATCGTTTAACTTTTTTGTATTGCAAATAATTGAATTTTGTGTTTTGTATTGAAGTCAGTAATAAATTCTCTTTAAAATGATATATACAAGTTTGCATTTTGTGAAACGTAATGTTTTCAATGTTTTCTAGCATACAAAGTTCAAAAACATAAAAATTTCCAAAAGTGTCCACAATTTTGGCCACCACTGTATACGCCAAATGTGCGAATTGTTTGATTTCTAATACTGTTTACACATTTTTAACGTTGTTTGTGTTGTTAATTTCGGAATCGGTATATCCGCAATTGGTACCGGAACTTTCGTAATGGTTCCTGAAAAATTCGTACATTATAATTTTTATTATTATTATTATTTTATAGGCTTTTATTTAGCTCACTCTTGATACTTGTGGCTATGATTAAAAGATGGTCATCGATTTTTAAATTGTTTCCCGATAAGAATCGAATTCAAACTTTGCACATATACTGCTTTTGGATGTGGAGTCACGATTTTGATTTTTAGAGGGTTAGATTTTTTTTTTCAAGTTTCTCTTCTTTAAAGTTGAAACGATTTTTTGGAAATATTTGCGTTAAATAAACTGAGAATCTCAGAACATTACTCTTTGTACCATAAAAAAAATTGAGTAAAAATTTTACCTTTTTTTTGGTTGTTCTTTGTTTTGTTTTGGAAGAATTTTTGAAAATCGCTCGTATTTTTAGACTTTTTGACACTTATTTATTTTAAAATTTCATATCTAAAAATACATCTGTTACAAACTTCCGAAATATTTACAGGTTATAAAACAAACTTGTCGCATTTATTAAAATTATAAATAAAATTAAATGGATGATTTTTTATTTTTTTAAAAGATATGCAATGAAGCAGAATGGGAAATACTGGTTTTTCTTGGGAATCATTACGAAACATCAGTTTCAAAATAATAATCTCATTGCATAACACTATTTCCATGATATTATTTACACTATATAATTTGTTATTGTTGCGAGGTGTTAGTTCAGCGTGAGATCGGAGGTATTTCAGAGTTAGCTTTTTCTTAAGATGCGCTTTGCACTGCGTTGTGTTTAACGTTCTTAGTAATTTGAAGCGTAACTACTGCGTACACTTTGTGACATTCTAAACACTTGTACGAGTATTTCTGTGGAAATTCAGAACTTTGAAGTGTTTAGGTTGATAAAATAAATTTAATGAAACTATTATCGGACCTGTGTGCAATGACAATCCTTTACGAACTATTATCAATCTATTACAAACCTGTACGCATGCAACAATATTATAATTAATTCATGCATTAAAATTGTTTCGAACGTGTTTCACGAAACAAAAACAGATAAAGAAAAATTCTACTTGCGTTTTATGATTTTTTTTGCAACCTTTCTGCCAAATAAGGTTTTAAATAAAGGCTTGTAATTTATATTTATATTAACCAAATGTATAAATTGCACTAAACTTTATTTACATATATTTATGTACTGAAATTCAGTAATAAAATTTTTAGGAAGTTTGAAATGATTTAATGAGTATTTAGACAGTTTGTATTCTTTAAACTGCGTTTTCTCAGTTTTAATTTTTCCTATAAATCCTTTTATTTTAAGTCCTAAAACATATACAGGTATGGACTAAATTATTTGATATTTTTACTGCTTATTTAAAATTATATACGTTATAGAAACAAGGATGGGTTTTGCAAAATACTGAAAAGAAAAATTATTTGAAATGAAAATGTGACGAAGATTATATTTGTTTTAAAGATTTTACATGGAAATGTGTTTTTACTTTTTTTCTCAGAAGCT
The DNA here is from genome assembly GCA_000611955.2 of Stegodyphus mimosarum. Lineage (NCBI taxonomy): Eukaryota > Metazoa > Arthropoda > Arachnida > Araneae > Eresidae > Stegodyphus > Stegodyphus mimosarum. The sequence goes on from KK116024.1 coordinate 90,221, forward strand.
AATGCATTAATTGCAAAATCAATCCTTGAAGTTATTAAGAATAATAAATACAATAAAAAAATCTGGGGGGAACACTGAAAATTGTAGGAGAAGAAAGACATTTTAATTGTTAAATTTTTATTAAAAATTTATTAAACTATCTCTTTGTTAAAAATTAAAATAATTTTGTCGTACAAAAAACTTTTAATAATATTCATAAAAAGTAGATGAAAGTTCCTAAATAAAAAAAAATCATTCAAAAGGTACCGACCCCCTTGTCGCTTTGAACCGATATGCGCGTCTGAGCGCCTTAAGTTTAGTTTTAATTTCAATGATATTTCTGAATTATCCAGCATCAGATAATGTTGTCTGTACTTGTTTATAAATATCCGTATCTTGTACAGTTCCCTCTATTTTTGGGAGGATGCTATTACATCCGCAGACATCTATCAACGCGACTGTTTCGCTGACAGTCCAGCGAGCAGTCAATTGCACGTCAGCCATGTTGCTTACTAAAATTAAGTGAACCGCGCAATCTCGCAGTGCAGTATCGGAAATCTCCTCATTTGCCCTGCCCCAGAGAGGTAGGGGCATTCTAGTAAATTCTACCTCCAATCCTGAGAAGCAGTTAATGCTTGTTCGCCATGTGAATGGGACACGTTCGAACAACCGGTTTTCTTTGCCGGTTGAATCTGCTCTTGTAAACGGGGCTATAAGGTATTTCTCCCGCCTTGTTAACATGCCTTCATGGCATCAGCACACTCGGCGCGTATTCGAGGGGTCCAAGGTTCGATTCACGGCGAGGGCATTGCTCATTTTTCATGTCTCCTGCTTTGGAATAACCTAATGTCTCTACAGACTGATATCGTTGAAATGGAACACCCTCCCAAAAGTAGATCAGGAAGAACCATAAGAATTCATCATCGAATGGCTTTACAAATTTCCTGGAATTTTTCCTGCAGTTGTATAGCATACAAGTTTTACAATCATAAATTTGAAAATTATGCTTGTACTAAATTTGTATTGCAAAGTCCAATTTGTTAACTGAACTTTGCAAGGTGGGAGTAAGACTGTACAATAATTAATATCGTTATTTAAACTGAACTACTACTTCTCCTATGATTTTCAACTTATGTTTTTATTATTACTTTTCTTGTAGTTGAATGGAAACGATTATTATTGTCATTAAGAAAAATATTCTTCTCTTTTTTTATGTAATGTTTAGAATGCAGTGTTTTTTTTCTTATATTACGTGCTCCGCCCTAAGGCACTACACGGAAAGGGAGGGATGCCCCGTGGAGGTCTTTTTAAGGGAAACTGGCTCGTATCCACGTTACACATGGGGAAAACCACGAAAACGCCCATGCAGCCAGCCCGTTCGGCGGGACTCGAACCCTGGACCGAACTACCAGTTTTCAGCGGCTTTTACCGTTCGGCCGCTGGTGGGCGAACGCAGTGTTTGCAGGTTTTTTTTATGTTGTTTATGTTAGCAATGGTAATTTAAGACCGCATTTTAACTGAATATATAGTTGTTAGTTTTTACAATTATCGTAATCATTCATCTGTAGAACTTGTAGTTCTTTTCAGTGATTTACAAGGCGTCTGTAACTTTTTGCTTGCAGTTCTTCTTTGCAATAGCATTCTTTATTTGCTATAATCGCTAATCTTACCCCTAATCTTCATAAATTCTTAAATAAAAAAAGAATATTCAAAAAGGAAACTAGGTACCTATTGAAGCATCAAATTTGTAGTTTAAATGATTAATGTTGCAAAGCTTAAAAGTTTCTGTCATAAATTATGAATACTTATTTAAAATATGTTAACTTCTCATCAGATGCCCTTTATAATTGGAAAACATATTTTAGTTTTATTTAAGACGACTGAGTTCTGTCAGATTCATTGAGCTAAGTACGGCAATAATTAAAACATATTTAAAAAAGTTTTGAAATCACCACGAAAACGAAGCGATTATATTAATGCTTAATGGTGAAAAGTTACTATAGCATTATATATAGAATTTTGCCTTTGAAGAACTAATTTCCTCAAAGACAAAACTTTTCCAAACATTGTTTAAGAAAATTGTTTGATAAGTTAGAAAGTAAACTCCGTTCACTTGAGTTGGTAGGAGTTATTAAGGATAAATACTCTGCCATGTTATTTCCTCTAGTAGAATCGTTTTTGCCACAGGATAAGTTGATTGCGTGGGAAAGCTACTATATATCTGCACATCGTCGGGTAAGGGAAGTCAATTCAGAGTGCATCGATGAGAGTAAGGTAACAGAGAAGAATGATTTAGAGTGTATATTAGATTTTTTATACGACGAACTAGAGGTAGAAGAACGAATTCAATTAGCCTCATAAAGTTTTAATTTTAAATCGAAAAATTATGTAAAAATTACCAATAGATTATCATATGATCGAAAAGAAGTTAAGAATAAATGTTCCAAGTGCAACAGATCTGTTTGATATCGACACCTGCTGAAGCAATATATATTCAGCTCAAATGCTCACTTTTATGTCGTAGAGACATTAGGTCATTACGATGCAGGAGACATGAAAAATGAGCAACGCCTTCGCCGAGAATCGAACCACGGACCTCTCGGTTACGCGTCGAACATGCAGACCACTACACCACGAAAGCATGCGAAGAAGGCTGGAGAAATACCTTATATACTTCCCCTTTTAAAGGGCGACTGGGGTTTTGGGGACCCAATCGCCAAATCCCGGTGGTAGAGAATCATCATCTACCCCCGTTTTAGTTCGGGCGCCAGTGTAGAGACATTAGGTTATTTCGATGCAGGAGACATGAAAAATGAGCAACGCCTTCGCCGGGAATCGAACCACGCACCTCTCGGTTATGCGTCGAGCATGCAGACCACTACACCACGAAGGCATGCGAAGAAGGCGGGAGAAATACCTTATAATGTAGATTGTTTTAAAGTGAGAATAATGACTTTAAAAGATAGTGCGTCACAAAAAAATGTTATCCAAAAAAAATTTCTTTTTTGTGTTTAAAGCCAGGACATCCAGCCAGGACATTGCGTTTAAAGCCAGTGCGTAAATCCAGTGGCAGTGCTAAGGGTTTATGCTGTGGGAAAAATCATCATATTTTTTATGTAGAAATATTCCGCAAGTATCGTTATGCAAAAGTTAAAGTTATCCAAAAGTTATGTTAAAGAGACGTCGAATGGAGAACACAAAAATTTGGCGACAGCTTCTGGTGTGGATCAGATATTTTCAAACATGTCAGCATAACAATTCCTAAACGGATATTACAGGCTGGCTTTCAAAGTGATTATTAGAGGCAATGGGAAAAGGCGTACTGCTATTAATGACAGATAGAGCACTAGAAATGACTTTAAACCTGAGAGTTATGAATATCTTCAAAATTGTTTGTTTTTATGTGAAAATAGTGGTGAACATAAACAGGAAATATTTATTTTATATTTGTCTAGTGTTAGCATTTGTTTGAAAGAATTAGCAGCATTTAATACAAATGTTATAGATGGCAATAAAGGTCCCATTGAAATCTTAACTGAAACAGATGTCGCAAGAAAACATCTGACAAGTGGGCTTCAACAAATGTCTTGCAGTCCTATAGCCATTAAAACGAGACTTGGGTGGACTGCTAAGGAACGAATGGCCGATACCTCAAGAGAAAAGAGTTCATCTTTATTAGTGACAGCCATGCTATCCACGATAAATTCAATAACATATTTGTGAACTTTAGACTCACTTGGTATTACTGATGCATAACCAAAAAGAAAACAATATTGGGTTGCAAAAAGCTGCTTGAAAACATTTGCTAAGTACAGTGCATGTTGATAGTGACTGGTTTTCAGTAAATTGGCCTTAACTGGAAAATCATCCTGCACTACTATGAGTTGGCACTGAAGAAATTGAATACTACTATTAAACGCCTTAAGTTAGAGTCTCTTTATAAGGATTATGCAAATGTTTTTCAGGAATGGCTTAAAGATGGAATAACTGAGGAGGTTAATAAAAACTGAAAAGCCATGAGAAGCCACTACACCACTGAAAACTGAAAAGCCATCATTCCACATAGAGTAGTCATAAAAGAGAATAGCATTACGAGGATAGGATTAGTGTTCGACGCATCTGCTAAAATAAAAGGACATCCTAGTCTTAACAATTGTTTTGAAAAGTGACCGAAGCTACTCGATCTTCCGAATTGTTTGACAAGGTTTCGGAAAGAAAATATAAGCATCATTGCGTAGACAAACATTTTTACAAATAAGTCCTTCATCCGCAGAAGGTTTTATAATTTTTACGGATTGATAGTGAAGTACAGTTAAAAGAAAACATACACTGTCGAGTAGTTTTTTGATGTGCAGATCCTTTCCATTAAATTCGATTATTCAGTATCGCTTAAGATCTGTTTTAGGAAAAACTTCATAAGGGTGAATCATCATATCCTGAAAATATCATTTCCTGAAAATATCAATATATATGTAATTTGGATACTGAAGAAATTCTCAAAGCCGAGAAAAATGCTAAAAGTGATGCAAGAAGATTATTTTGTGAATGAACGAGACAATAAGCTAAAAACATTAGGAGCACTTAAAGAGAAGAATAGTGTCATCAGACTGAATATAAAACTTATTTTTCGTCATGATGCAGAAGCTTGCTCGCTATTCTTCCATCAAAACGAGAAGTTATTAAGCGATAAGTGCTTTATTACCATGAGAAAAATACACATGCTGGAACGCAATTGTTGATTAACATTCTACGAGAACACATTTAGATTCTCAATGCTCAGAAAATAATTCGGTATATTATTTATAAATGTACTGTGTGCAAAAGACATTCACAAAAAATTGAGAAGCTCTATCAGCCGCT
>KK116024.1:95202-105344 GCA_000611955.2 Stegodyphus mimosarum
TGTTCGTCCAGTTATTTTGAGGGAAACAAGAAATCCTGGACTTGTGTGGTATACAGAAATGTGCATTTAGAGTTGGTTTCGCCTATGTCGACTGAAAGTTTTTTACAAGCAGTTGGAAGATTTCTTGCTCGTAGAAGTCGCTGTAAACTAATTTGTGGCGGCTTCTAATTTACTCCAAAGTTTGGACTGGGATCATATCACTAATGATATGGGTCTAACTGCCATTCAGTGGAAGTTTAATATACCTTCTGCTTTCAGGTAGAGAGATTGGTGAGAGAAGTTAATAGGAGTTCTTAAGAAATTTCTAAGGCGAGTATTAGGACATGATCTATTGACATATGAAGAAATGACAACGGTTCCATTCGATTGTAAATCGGTGATAAACTCTCGTTCACTAACTTATGTAGCTGAAAATGATGCTTCATTAATAGCTTTGAGCCATGCTTTGTCTTGAAAACCCACAAAGATTTGATGCTCCTGATCTGGATGCTATAAGATATAAAAAACCTGAACAAATGACTTAAGTACCCACAAAACTTATGAAAATATTTAAGAGATATTGAGATCAGAATATCTTGGAGCTCTTATTCAGAGAGCAGAACGTAAAAGATCCATGAAAGTAGCTATTTAAGATATCATTTAAATAGGAAGTAATAACACCAAAAGAGTTAACTTGCCGTTAGATAAAGTCATTGAAATTCTTTCTGTAAAAGGGGGAATCGTAAGATTTTGGAACTTCAAACTGACAATGGACAAATATTCAGACCAGTGAAACGTCTCTATTTTCTAGAAATATCTATCAATCATCTTATTGCAGAAAAGTTTCCAAAGAAAAAAGTGGCAATAAGACTTCAGAAATCATTTCAGACGATAAGTTTCACAAACTTCCAGCCACAAGTTTAAAAGACACGTGCAGGACGCACAGTTAAAGTGCCCTAGAAACTTAATTTGTGACTTTTTGAACTTTCAAATGCAGGTAGCCCTCCTACAACACGGCATCCTGTAACATGGTTTCGCTATAACACGACTCATAAATTCTGAGAACCCTCCTACAACTCGACTTTTCCATAACACGGTTTCGCTCTAACATGATAAGAAAATTGCCCAAGTAATCAGAAGAAATTTAACGAACTCCGCACGAAGTTTTTTTTATTTTATTGACCAAAGCACCCATATGGTCATTTAACACATAAGAATCCCTGTTTCGTAAGTTCTGCCAGTTGTTTTTCAAGATCCGGTACCCGTAAATACAAATACTCTAAGGGAGACGAACCACGTGTTGGAGAGCAACAGCTGAATTCCTAACCGGTAATGGAGGGAAATCGTTTCCTTCCATAACCTTCAAAGACCAGTCTAAAGATAGCACAACCACCAGATAATAATGAAGAAATCTCACTATCGCATGAGGTGAACACATGAACACATGAGGTGAACTCTAAAACGCACAACCTGAACGTTCGGTTTCCAAAATTCGAATCCTGATCTCCGTTACCTGAAAACAAAAGTGTCTCACGCTGCTGGTAGGCAGTCTACATCGAGCCACGGTGTGTTAATGAATTACTTTTTCGTCTTCAAGACATTAAGTTTCAGTCCCAGAACATATCCGATAATGATAAAAAAAGCACTTAAGAGGAAATTTATTTCTTTAGAAGTAAAGATACAAATCTTGGATCATCTTTTGAAAAGAGAAAAGGCATTTCACATTAGAAAATGTTTTAATTTGAATAAAGCCGGGCTGAATTCCGGTCTATTGAGAAAAATGAAAAAGAAATAAGAAGTGCAGTTGCTCCCGGATCTTCGACATCCAAAGAGGTGCAGCTCTCCCCCGGGCATTTGGATTGACGATAGCTGTCAAAAAAGAGTTCCGTTGGATAGTAACATTATTAAACAAAAAGCACTCAAAATGTTCAAGAACCTTAAAGAGCATGGAGAATCTTCTGTAAACCCAGATTTTTGTAGCAAGTAAAGGTTGGTTCGAAAATTTCAAAAGTGTTTTGCAATTCATGGCATGAAAATTCAAGACGAATCTGCATCGGCTGATTATGAAGCTGCTAGAACGCATCCTGAAAAATTCAATACATTATAGAAGAACAAGGCTACACAGCAGATCAAGTTTTCAGTGTCGACAAAATTGGACTTTTATGAAAGAAAATGCCCAACAGAACCTTTATATCGAAAAAAGAAAAATCTGCATCCAGAATTAGGGTGTCTAAAAATTGTCTAACGCTATTTTTGTATAGTAATGCGTGGGGAGACTTTATGACAAAACCCTCGTTAGTTTATACATCTTTAAATCCTCGTGCACTTAAAGGCATAAATAAAAACACCTTACCCGTATACTGGAAAGCAAATCCAAAAGTTTGGGTAATATATTTAAAGATTGGTTTTTAAATTGTTTTGTGCCATGCCCTGAACGTTATTTACGGCAGAAAAATTTGAGCTTCAAGGCATATTACTATTACATAATGCTTCATGTCACCCATAAGATTTGAATCATTGCAACGTCAAAATACTGTTCCTACCACCTCCAAACTCCAACGATTGGATCAATGTATTATTTATACCTTTAAAATATATTATATAAGAAGAGCATTATAGTGGATTTTATACGCAACCAACTCAGAATCAATTAATGCAACGGAACCTTGGAAGACATTTTCAATCAAGCACTGTATCGACATCATATCTTTGTCTCTGAAAGCACCAACGTTAAGTGCATGTTGTAAGAGGATATGGCCTTCTTCAGTTGAAATAGAAAACGTGTGGAATTCTCAGAAAATGAAATTGGGGGCATATTAGAACTCGCTAAATCAATCGCAGGTGAAGGCTTTGTGGATATGACTATTGAGGATGTTCAAGATTTATTAGTGGAAGAAGAAATTAACGAAGCAGATTTTATGGAAATGGCATCCGAAGCTGTAAATCAAATCGATTCTGCAGACGCTAGCACTGATGAAGATTGAGCAGTTAATAGTTTTGGCAAGTCATTAAGTTATTTAGATGCAGTAGAGATGGAAAGTGAGCAATGTTCTCCCCGAGAACCGAACCACGGACCTCTCGGTTACGCGTCGAGCGTGCTGACCGCTATACTACGAAGGCATGCGAAGAAAGCGGGAGAAATATTTTATATACTCCCCCTTTTAAATGGCGACCAGAGATCAGGGGCCACAATCGCTAAATCATGATGGTGGAGAATCATCATCCACCGCAATCGAACCACGGACCTCTCGGTTATGCGTTGAGCGTGCTGACCACTGCACCACGAAGGCGTGCGAAGAACGCAGGAGAAATACCTTATAGTTTAACATTAAAAAATTAGAAGAAGGCCTAAGCTTACTGAAAATCTCGAGTAATTTTTCTTGAGTGCAGGCCCTTAAGCTGAAATAACCCGAAAATTCAAAAGAGAGCTGCAAAACTCTCTGTCTCCATATCGAGAAATTTACAATGGCCTGGTAAGAACTAGTAAGCAAAGTAAAATTGTAGATTTTTTAAAGAGGGAAGAAAATGCCAAAACTTTAAATGAAGAAAGAAATTCTGAAAGTGAAAGCGATCTCATGCCACCGAAAAAACGTTTTCGGTTGATTATACTGAGCAATAAAGATGAAAAAAATTATTAAACTAAAGTAGCGTTTAATTAAAATATGTAATATTTTGTGTTGCACATAGACATATATTTAAAAAAATTAAGTTGTTTATGTTTAATTAAAAAAATATTTTTTTAATAAGTTTTTGGAACGTAACCCCCTATATTGTACTGGTTCTGGGTCTCATACAACACGGTATTTTCTAGGAACCTATATACCGTGTTATACGAGGTTTATCTGTATTTCATTAAATCCAGAAACATTTGAGTTGTTTTTATAGATATTTTGCATATTAAATTTTTACCTTTTTTATGCCAGTTAAAGAAGTATTCGATTAAACAGCAGTGGGTAGAGCCAGCATAGCATAGCACAGCACTGGTAGTTTTATTGCTTTCGGGAGTGTCAAGTTTGTTGACTTTTGAAGTTTGTTTGAAGGGCTTTAGGTAAACTAATGCGGAATTTTGGGATATTTTTCTCGCTCCTTTGTTTCTGGGTATTTCATTGCAATCCCAACAAGAAGCTGGCTATCCTTTGTCTTGGCTTTCTTACAAGAAACTTGTCGTTCATTTTTTCCTTTTATTAGGACAGTCTTACGTTTTGCGCCTTAGCCATATTTAGCACACATGGGGTTAAGATGGCAAGGCTTCGAACAATGATGCCATAACTGACAGTTGGGGAACTTGAATCTTAGAGATATATTTCTCCATTCTAACAAAAATATAAATATACCTTAGTTCGTAATTTGTTTTCAGATTCCTTTGTTAGTACCAACTGAGTTCGAAATACGGCAACAAGAGGTCCGCAAATAAACTGAGATTTTGATAAGATGATAAGAATGAAAACAAATGTGACCTTGACCTTTCCATTGTTTGCTAATGTAGCAAACCTGTATAGTTTTAATGGGCCAATATTTCATCTGGAAACAATCTTGCAGTAGAATATATCAGAATACTTTTCCCCTTGCTTTTTTTCCTAAGGGTAGAGAAATGTTGCATTGATGACAGTAGAACAGCCTCTGACAGTTGACAACCTGAGACAGTAAAACCCTTATCGGGACGATACCAAGAATGCTCGATTGCAGCTTTAGGTGATAAAGGAATGTTTCTAAAATTTCCCATCTCATATAAAGTCCAACATCCTTTCTTTGTTTAATGGAAACTTTCTGACCACTTTTTTCTACCTTGAGTACCATGTGGTATTTAAAAAAAGGCTACAACAATATCTTACATATCTGCGATCACCTCAACTGTATCCCAATAGTTTTTTCTAATAGAACACAGGAGATACAATTGCGGGATGGTTCCGATCTCATTTGCTCTTCCCTATTATAGAAATGTCTATTTTAAAGCTTTGCGTAACCTTCTTTTTAATAACTAGATGCGTTTTTCCTACTTCCTACCGGAAAATTACCCAGTCATACTTGCTGGAGATCTAAATTCAAAACATTATAATGGGATTGTCATAGGACAAACAAAAGTGTTAAGTTTCTTCACAAGCACATTCTTAATAATCCGATATCAATACATGAATCAAACGAGTATATATAGAGACTAGACTGTACTCAGAAAGCTGGCATCTCAGATATACTTCAGTCCACAAACAATATATCAATGGTAATGGCAAAAGAATTTAAACATTAATTATCTTCAGATCTAATTGCAATTCTTATGACATTAGGAACTACAAAATTTATTGAAAAGGAATATAAAAACTCAGTAAGTTTTTATTAATTTATTACTTACCCCCACCCCGAGCTTCAGCGGGCTGAAAAGTAGATAGGATATTGATTTTGCAGTTGAAACACTGACTAAGTGTGCTATGAAATACACAGCCGAAACAAAGGGATCAATAAGCTGAACACAGCAGTTAAAAAACGCATTAGCAAATAGAGGACCGAAAGTTAGAAACAAAATTCAGGAAGAAATTTTACTTATGAAGTATGATTTTATATTACAAAATGGTTGAATGTCCCTATGGCAAGAAAACTAACTCAACTCCCAACACCAAACGCAACTCAAAACATAATTAAGAAGTTAAAACTTAAGATGGCGCCTGCGATGACAGAAGTATGTATAGCGCAACAAGAAACCTACTGCACAACGTAGTTACTAAATTCACCAGCATTATTAATACTTGTGTAAAACGATTTCGTATTTTATAGACTTATGGAAGTACGCCAAAATAATGCTGCTTCCCCCAAATCAGGCAAGAACACCACTAAGCTAGAAGATTATAGGCTACCTAGCTTATAGCTAACAAAAATTTTCCCTATGCCTGTTTTCAGGCATAGGGAAAATTTTTGAGAGTACTTATACTGTACAGAATACAGCCTTATCTAACATTACTCCTGACGGAACAATCCTGTTTTAGGAAAATCCTTTCCACCGGTGACAGATGACGCAGGATTAGGATACCTGATGTCTAACAGAGGTAATCAGGTATTTAATCCTGCGTATTTCACTAGCTGGAGGTACCAATACTTCTCTCGAGACCCCTAAGAAAGCTTTGTCGGAAGTACATTAACAACAGATTAATTTTTGGTATATACATCTGTGCAGAGAGCAGAGATTCAAGTCGCATATAATAGTTCTTTTTTTAAGTCCAAATCCAAAGGTGCTTTGTGCCTGAAGGACTATTGTTTTCGTTTTGCGATTTTGCGTTGAATCACTCTGAATGTCCGTTTCACTTTTCAAATTGTTGCCACCAAAATTACCTCCTTGTATTATACTTGAAGAAATAAAATTATGAAGAATCTGCATAAATGCATGTGCGTTTCTCGCATTGTGATAAAACAACGGTACCTAGAGCCATCCAATTTTGAATGACGTAATCCTACTGCGAATGTGGACATCTGGAAGCACAAATTCGAAATTTGGAATTTGTTTTAATATCGATTTTATATTTTGTAAAATTTTAACGAAATTTTGGTTAACAAACTCAAGGATTTCAAAGCGAGCCATGGTAACGTTGTACAGAAAAAACAATTTTATCTCCAGCGCGTGAGACTATGTATCGGAAATTCTAAAGATATGCTCAATTTAAAATTATTTTGCGATATTGCTCTTGAACTGAACTTTGTGGTTTAAGTGCGAAGAAAATGATATTTAATTAATAAGGGTAACACACAAAAAATGTCCATAGTATACGTATGAGAACTACATAACTAAATTAAACATTTAAAAGTATATACATGTTATAAATTTACGATCACTTAAATTAAAAAATAACTTAGGTGCTTAAATTGAATACAGATCCATTTAAAGTTTTCAAAGCAAACAGGTGCTTCACTTTTCTTTGGATAGTTCTTCAGTAATTTTCACTTCTGAGGGGGAGGGAACCTTTCTTTAGCAAAACAGCTTTTACGATTCGTAGAATTTGTAAGAGCAGCCGTCAGCAACAAGAGAATGTTGGTAAAAGGTTACAAACAACTCTTAAATTATTGGAAAATAATATGAGACGGACCTAAGGAACAAAATGTATTATTTATATTCCACTTGTAAGGTCAATAATAGTTTATACATCATCTATATGGAACCGTAGTAACAGAAATGATCTTTTAAAACTAGAGTAACCCCAGATCCGATTCGTTCGAATTATCCGGAATGCATATTATTTTATTGGGAGTAAACGAAGAACTAAAGTCGAATGCCATAGAAAAAATATTTGAACAAAGCGAATAAAAATATCTAAAACAAGGCAATTAATTGTGAGCATCTTAGCTTACTTAATTTGTTGAATTATATGAAATTCTTGAGGGAGACTGCAGACATATTCGCTGCACGTCTGAGAAATGGCAATAGTTTTCCGATTTAAAATATGCATTACTCAAGTTGCAAATATTTGCGAATATTATATATAATCTTCCTTCGCTGAGGGTTGTTCTATTAAAGTTTTCTATTTCCTTAATTACTTTTATTTTGTGTACTTAATTTGGGTTGACATTTGTATTAACAATTTATTCCTTATTATTTTTTCTTACATTTATTATTTGAAACATATTTTGTGCAACTTCTTTGCTAATCCTTTCGCGACGGGAAGCACTAACGAGCGCTTATCTCTGAGGCCGGCGGTCTCTTTCGCGAGTGTCTGCCCAAGGGCAAGGGTTTTTGCTATTTAGCCTAAATCCACGTGCCAGCAAGAAACGCACTCATTTCCCGGCAAAATATTAAGCCTAAATCCACGTCCCAGCAAGAAACGCACTCATTTCTCGGCCGGCTTGCTGGCGTGCCAGTGCGTTTTCTCGTGACATAGAGACGTGATATAAACATTTGCGTTTCTATATCCCTTCGAATCCTTTTTGTATTCTCTTTTTTTTTTCCTACCATGTAGAGTCTTTTAGGGTTATTATGTGAGGCTCTATTACGTTTTGCATTGCTTTTATTTCGAAACGCCTTCAGTTTACTTATATACCTTGTATGACTTCAGTTTATTACTGCGAGCAAGCGTCTTTTATCAAGCGAATGATAAATGAGCCAATTAGTGATATGAATGAGGGTGATGATTCATTTACTAGAGGTTGAAAGCGGTATTTCTAATGATTCTCATATGGGCATTTTGTTAGAGACTGAGCTCACTGAGTGTCTATCTTCCAGTTCACGTGAAATATTTTACTTTTTGCAAACAGACTTTCTTGTATTTTTTTATTAATTTAAAATTTTATTAATGTATTCTATCAATTAAAACTTTGGACTAATTTGAACAACGCTTCCGAAAATTATTTCTCAAAGTCAGCAATTTTTTTTTATATATTTTCACGTAAAGTGAAGGTAAAAGATATTTAATCACTAATTTTAACACATATGTTAGCTTAAAGAGCCGTCATAAAGCATGCCTTTCGGAAATATTCGTTTCCCCTTATGTTTATAAAATCAAAAACCACATGTATGTGAGTCATGCTACTCTCATTTTGAGTAGAAGATCAAATCTACATGTATCTGAAACCTTATGGACATACAATGCCATCTTGGGCCAAAAGTTATAGTTTTTAAAACATTCCAGGACATTGGCACGAAGGTGTACCGGCCGGGGATAAACGAGAAAACGCTCTGGCACGCCAGCGTGTCGGCCGGGAAATGAGTACATTTCTAGCTGGCACGTATACGTAACAGTCGGGGTGAAAGGGTCTTTGCTATTTGGAGCAGCAGGTATTTACACGCTTCGGAATTTTGGGGAACACGTTATTTCACTTTATTTTTATTGTTTATTTTCCTGTTCATTGTAGTCTTTACCTGACTTTGACGTGTTCGATCTTTCGAAACTCGGGGTCTTTTGTTATCTCCCCTTTTACCAGGACTTAAAAGAGAAGGGCTAGCTCATAGACCTTTTGCCCTTGAAACAGGCAGTGAGGAGTGATGACGTAGCCACGATGACACTGAGCGCGGAGATGCAATTCACAACATAGAAATTGGCGTTATAAATTTGAAGAACCAGCGTTTAAAATAAGCTGTGTGTGAAAGATAGCTATAATTTGGAAGAGACAATGTTACTGCAGTACGCATTTTACATTGAACATTAAAAAATTTAATAGTACTTACTCAATTTTAAAATAACAGACAAAATGCGCTACTCTTAGCATAAAGTTCCTTTTTTTTAATTTGCAGGGATTTTTTTTTCTTTACATGCCTGTTTATTTCTAATCATTTATTTATCTGCATGTTAACTAAGAGAACTCTACTACTGCTTCTAAGATAACTATAATAACAGCTATTTAAAATTAACCAAAAACAACCTTAAATTGGCATAGCTTTAAACATGTATGGTTATATATGGCAAAATTTCTGCTAATCTAAGTTTGAGTTTCAGCCTAATTGTAAATTTTACATTGGCATATTTTTCTTCTGATTCAACATAATAACAGATATTTCTTTAAATAATTTTGTAACTTAGGCTTTCATCATATTACATTTAAATAAATACATGTAAGATTGTTATCTTAATTTAGACAAAACAACTTTACTCACAGTACCTAAAACATTATTTAATTTTTCAAAAGTGTAGATTAATGAGACAAGTCTTCTTATGCCAATTACTTTAATATTATACTATTATATTTTGTCTAGAATGCTAAGCTAGCATAAAATCGAATTAATAATAACACAGGATACAATAAAAATAGTTCTTATTTGAAATATGCTTTATGCTATTAACTTCTAAAATGTCATCTAAAAATATTTCAAATCAAAACATATTATATATGCTTACTTGTACAGTCGCAATTCAACTACAAGCTGTTGAAATATTATTTATTGGCTGCCACATTCGAAGCAATACACTTTTTTGCCTTTTGGGTTGCTTTTCTTTGGGAAAAAAGATATGCATTTCTATTTAAGAAACGTATTAAAAGTTCGCACTCTGCAAAATAAACGAATTGCTTCTCTGTTAACTTCAGGATAATGTTTCTCCAGTTTATTAATTAAAGAGCCAATTACATGCTTCCCTTTGTAGTAAGTTGTACCATGAACTGCACAAAATATTTTTTCGAACTCGTAAACTGTATTCATCCATGAATGGGAAGGTGTAGTCAAACCTCCTAAGGACAATAATTTAATCCATTCTGAA